>CACVCL010032969.1:0-5000 GCA_902729485.2 Mus minutoides | reverse complement strand
CAGACAGAATGACAGACTGAATCAGGAGAATTGTGACTTGAAAGCCAGCCCTCCCTACATAGCACGTTCCAAGCCAGCCTGGGCTACATAGTCAGACCATATCTCAAAAAAGAACACTAATTATCATCTCTGTTCATACCCACAGGCTAAGACTACTCTCAGCCTTAATCAGAGAAGTTTCTCTTTGCAATAGATAGAAGTGAGTACAGAGGCCCATGGGTGCACAAGCTCCACAGGCAGGCATGTCCCATACCAATATACATGCAGACAAAGCACTCATGCACACAAAATAAATAAATAATATGGGAGAGAGTAACCAGAATATATTATACACATGTACAAAATTTTCAAAGAACAAAATGTAAAATTAGCAAAAAATGTTTATAATCACTAAATATTCTTCATGTAATTTTATTTTATTTTCTTTTTTAAATTTTGTTTCCTTTTCTCTTTTTTCTTTTTTTCATTAGATATTGTCTTTATTTACATTTCAAATGTTATCCAGAAAGTCCCCTATACACACCACCCTGCTCCCCTACCCACCCACTCCACTTCTTGACCTTGGTATTGCCCTGTACTGGAGCATATAAAGTTTGCAAGAGCAAGTAACCTCTCTTCCCAATGATGGCTGACTAGGCCATCCTCTGCTACATGTGCAGCTAGAGATACAAGCTCTGGGGGTACTGGTTAGTTCATATTGTTGTTCCACCTATAGGATTGCAGACCCCTTCAGCTCCTTGGGTACTTTCTCTAGTTCCTCCATTGGGGGCCCTGTGCTCCATCCAATAGCTGACTGTGAGCATCCATTTCTGTATTTGCCAGGCACTGCCATAGCCTCACAAGAGACAACTATTTCAGAGTCCTTTCAAAAAAATCTTGCTGGCATATGCAATAGTGTCTGGGTTTGGTGGATGATTATAGGATGGATCCCCAGGTGGGGTAGTCTCTGGATGGTCCATCCTTTCATCTTAGCTCCAAATTTTGTCCACCGCTGGTCTTCCTTTTTCTTGATTTTCGTGTGTTTTGCAAATTGTATCTTGGGTATTCTAAGTTTCTGGGCTAATATCCACTGATCAGTGAGTGCATATCAAGTGACTTCTTTTGTGATTGGGTTACCTCACTAAGGATGATATCCTCCAGATACATCTATTTGCCCAAGAATTTCATAAATTAATTGTTTTTAATAGCTGAATAGTACTCCATTGTATAAATGTACCACATTTTCTGTATTCATTCCTCTGTTGAGGGACATCTGGGTTCTTTCCAGCTTCTAGCTATTATAAATAGGGCTGCTATGAACATAGTGGAGCATGTGTCCTTATTACAAGTTGGAACATCTTCTGAATGTATGCCCAGGAGAGGTATTGCAGGATCCTCCAGTAGTACTATGTCCAATTTTCTGAGGAACCGCCAGACTGATTTCCAGAGTGGTTGTACAAGCTTGCAATCCCACCAACAATGGAGGAGTGTTCCTCTTTCTCCACATCCATGCCAGATTCCAGACTGAATTAAGAAGATATAAAACTCAGCGCTACTTACAAGAAATACACATACACATTTTCACAGGAAATCTGAAATTTCAGGGACAGGTAAAAGTACATCAAGAATACACAAGCCAGATAATATTAAATAAAGTGAAATTTCAACCCAAGAGCTTTGATGTCATCTTTAGGCAATCTGTGTTTTTTTGCAGGTAGTGATGTCTGAATCTTGAAGAAAGAATAATATAGAAACACAAATATATTTTCAAGTTACTGTTTATGATCTCAGAAGACTTCGAATGGTGCAGTGAATCTGGTAAAACACGGTCTTTTCAGTCTCCAGGTCTTCTTCAGGCCACTAAAAGGAACCTTGGGGGAAAGGGGGGGGGGGGGAAATACATGATTTCCCATACCCGAGTTTGTGCTGCCACCTACAGACTAATCTCAACATTGCACGTTGACGTTAATGCTTAATGTCCTTACTGGCCACGTTCATTTCATGCATTCTGTGGCAGATGAACCAAAGGGCATGTCCACTCTCCACGAATACAGTTTAGATCTGTTCTCCGATTGACTGAAAATATATAAGATAATTAGCAATAACTTTAAAAGAGCATGGATTTGTGTTCGTATATGTTTAAAAAATATCTCCGCAGCTGGGCTTTATTAGGCTAAGTTAATAAAGAAAGGCAACTTTCACTGTGACGAAACTCCTAAAAGACATATTAAGAAAGGATATGGTTTAGTTTTCATTCACATTCACAGTTGGTCACGTTGGGAAAGGCACGGTAGTGGGACCACGCCCGCCCATTGTGGCAGAAGCCTGAAGCAGCTGGTGCTGTAACTTGGTGCTGACCCCGGGGAAACAGGGAGCCAGTAATTCTCTGGGTCCACCCCTAAAACCCTACACCCACCAGCTAGGCCTCATGTCCAAAAGGTTCCAGAGCCTTCCAAATCATCCCCACTAGCTCCAGACCAAATGTTCAAACCAAACCGGTGAACCCATAACGGACACTGCATATCCAAACCTTCACGACCGCCCCCCCCCCCCCAGCTGTCATAGCCTCACTGCCATCTCGTAAGAGGAAATGTCTTCAACTCGACTTAAAGAAGTCCCAGTCTTACCAGTCCCAATGCCATTCAGAAATCTAAATCAAGAGTCTCTTCAGAAACTCAGAGCTACGTCTTAGCCGCGAGCAACCGTGAAAGCGAAGCTCGAATCACGTGCTGATGGCACTGTCTAAACATACCCATTTCAAATAGGGAGAACAAGAGGATGGAAAGGCAATATTAACCAAAGAAAGGCTGCAGGGTAAACACCAGTCCCTCTGCTGTGAGTCCGACCTGCGGGCTTCATGGAGGTGGCATCTGGATAATGCTGCATCACTGGGGCTGGCTTCACTGGGTTCAGCTTTCCTTAGGATGCGTTCTATATTCCCTGCAACTCTAACACACGGGATGACCATTGCAATCTAGGCCCCAGTTTCATAGTGTCAGATTCCAGACGCTATCACTGGACAAGGAATTAATTACCCACAATCCCTTGCGACTCCTCAGCCATCCCAGGCAGGAACCAACCTGAGCATTAGCCAGGGCCACATTTTGTTAAAAAAAAAAAAAAAAAAACTCCTCCATTTTGGTTGAACTGTGGCACTTCCCCGAAACTATGGTAATTTGCTTCCTAAAGTAACTCGTTTCTCTACATTCTTGACTGTCCTGCCCTAGGGACCCCAAGTAATGGCCAGCCTCCAGAGATGGTTATCAATCACCTGACATTCTTTTACTAACTCACTGGTTACCCCATAGCCAACAGCAGGGGGGGGTGGCGGGCAGCAAAGGAGGCTTCAATTTCCTCCAGCCCCCTCTCTGCCCCATTACTACCTCAGCTTGTGAGCTCTGATCTTACAAAGACCCCTCTGCAGACTTCCCCCCCTCCCCACAAACAAAGGCTCTCACCATCTTAAGTCACACATTCCCATGTCTGTCTGTCTAACCTTTCACTTAATTACAGCCTCAGATCCTGTTGCATTATTTAAGGCAGCTGTAAGAGAGGTGGGAGGCAGAAAGAAAGAGAAGCTTGATTTGACCTCAGTCGAGGAGGTTGAAATGCCTACAGAGGATGGGATGTGACACCTTGTAATGGCGGCACCGACTTCCGTAGTCCGCAAAGGAAGCTGGGAAGTGAAGTCCTTCACCGGGAAACTATCGTATCTTAACACTTTTGCCTATTGCTTATTAGCAATTAGATATTCAGGCCCTGGGGCTTCGGATGCAGCTCTATTGAGAGCTAAGCTCTGCAGCAGCCTTAAGGTATACTCACTCACCTTGTAGTAAGGCAGCACTTCTAGTCTAAGGTCCTTTCCTTTTAAAAGCTTCTGAAAGTGGGAGGTTTCCTTGGTTCTATGGGTTGCTGATGCATCTCCTGTCCCAGCATCACCTTCTGGGAGTGGTCGGTGTTGTTAAAGGATCTTCCTTTGGAATCGGTCTGGAACCTTGGTATAAGCTCCAGGACCCCATTACTTCTGCATTCAAAAAAAAACAAAAACAAAACAAACAAAGCAAAACAAGGCTAGGATTTGTATATGAAAGAGAAAATACAATATTTGTCTCTCTCTGAGTCTAAGTTACTTTGTTTAATAATTTCCAGCATCATCCATTTTCCTGACATTTTCACTTTTTCTTTATATACGAATAATATTCCATTGTGTGATAAACATTTTCATTAGCCATTGATCTGCTGATGGACATGGAGGCTAATTCTGCTTCCTGGATATTATAAATAATGCAGCAATAAATGTAGATGTACAAGTGTCTCAGTGGTGGGATATAGAGTTCTCTGGGGATATAATCGGGATAGTATAGCCATATTATTCCAAGAACACCTCTTGCCAGGCCCTGAGATGCCCTTGCAGGTTGAGTCCCAGAATCACATGATCTTCCAAGTCTTGAAGTTCAACACATTCATTCCATCAACTCTACTCCTCCCTCCTGAGTGATGGAGGGCCTGAGCTGGCCTCACAGGAGACACTAAAGGATTTAGATACTACCTTCTCCTGGAAATGACAACGAGGAGAATCCCAGCAGCCACTTCATGCCTCCTGTGAGTCAGGCAGCTTACCGATGACCACATTTGCTCCCCACAACAGTGAGACAATGCTTCCATGGTCTAACAGACAAAGAAATCTCAAGTAAATCAAAGAGCTTTTCCAGGAATATAAAGCAAGTAAGTAGTAAATAGTACACTTGGAGCTTAAGCCTAAATAACGCGGTTCAAAGTCAACCAGACTTTACAATATGGCGTGCTTAATGTAAGTACACAGAAAAATATCATTCCCACAGTGGGTAAACTTACAGAACCTTGTTTTCTTTTTCTTTTTCTTTTTTTCCACTTAATTTAAATCACACAAAGTAAAATGCCACAATTTAATCAAATAATAAATTACTGTAGGGGTTTGCAGTGCAGTTTTCTTCTTCGGCTTCATCCTCTCTTTTCCCTTCCCATATTCATCACAATAATTC
>CACVCL010032964.1:0-11615 GCA_902729485.2 Mus minutoides | reverse complement strand
CTCTCCTGCTCTCATGCCCTCAGGGATGGCTCACCCACACCCAGACTTCCAGAGCCAGCTTCACTGTGCTGCCTAGCCAAGGTATAAGCCCCACTCTCCCAAGTGCTGCAGTCTGTAAGGGGCAGGGCCAGCTCTCTCACTTTCACACCTCTGGGACTGGCTTAGCCATACCTTTGCCATCAGGGCCAGCTCCACCCGTTTTGCCCAGGACCAGGGGCCAATCTCCTGAGTGCTGCAGGCAGCAAGGGTCAGGGACAGCTCACCTGCTCTCAAGACTTCAGGGCCAGCTCTCCACAGGTGGTCAGGGGCAAGAAGAGGGAAGGGATCACACATACCTCACAGCAGGTAAGTGGTCAGGCTAGCTCTCCTGCTTTCTCTCCCATCAGGGCTGGCTCACCTGTGTCTGTGCCACCATGGTCAGCTCTGCTGTGCTGTCCAGGCAAGGTACAGGGCCCTATCTCCCAATTACTGCAGCTGGTGAGGCATAGAGCTTGCCATTTCCAGCTCATGACCCTGTGGGAAGTTTCCTGACTGCTAGAGGTGATGAGAAGGAATGAGTGGGCACATTACCTCTGTGCCTGTGCCACCTCGGGGCAGATAAGTAGCAGGTGTCCCATACTCATATCTTTGAGCTCTGTTCACACCCACCACCAGGGTCAGCTCCATTGTGCGGCCTGAGTGAGGCACAGGGTCCACTCTCTCAAGTGCTGCTGTTGGTGAGCGATGGGGCAAGCTAAACTCTCTAGACCACCTTACCCAGTGATGGATGTGGCCAGTAACATTCAGTCTCTAAACATTCACAGTGTTGTTCTGAGCAGGGACATCTCCATGTTCTCTAATGGGAATATGAGACACAGACATTGACCCTGCTGTATAACCACAGACTCAGACATGACCCTCAGTGACAGGTTAGGCTGGGTCTCACCACACCCTCAGGTGGTAGGATTTGTCACTTACAACAGGCTACTATTCTCCATCTTAGGGTCTCCTGTTCCATTTCTCTTCGTAAAGCGCAAGCTACTTCCCTTCTCTTTCTCTCACACCTGACTACCACATACTCACATGTTGTAATGGCTCCCACTGTAGGCTCGCGGGCACCTGGGTGACATCCTTCATCTGTGCTGTTATGTCATGCAGCAAATGGGTATCTGTGCGTGCCTGAGCTGTGTGCTGGAGGGCAGGTTTCTGGGTCGCATGACAGTCTGCAGGTCTCTATCTTCTTCCTCCCGTGCTACAACTGCCTGGCTTGATTTGATTTGATTTTTATGAGTCCTAGGCATAAGACAGCTTTGGCCACCAAGCCAGGCATCAAGCTAGGATGAACAAAGGACAGCCATCTGCTCTGCCTCTTACCGATAGAAGAACACGACCAACAAGGTGTTTCATTGCCCATTGTCAAAGGGTCCCTACAAGTTTTATAATTTCATCTTTGTTTGCATCTGAATAACATTCCATTGTGTATATACACCACACATTTTCACATTACCCATGCTTCAGTTGATGATATCTTTGCTGATTCCAATTCCTAGGTAGCATAAATAAAGCACCCATGAAACCAAATATGTCTGTAGTAGGATATAGAGTCTTTTGAATCTACATTTAGGAGCAGTGTATCTGAGTCATATTGTCATTTTATTTCTGGCTTTTTGAGGAACCTTCACACTAATTTCCATAGTGGCTGCACTAGTCCCATCAGCAGTGGACAGGGACCCCCCCACACCTTCCTCATTCACATCAGCGTTTGTTGTCAGTTTTTCCCTCTTGATTTTAGACATTCTTATTGGGGAAAGATGAAATCTCAAAGTAGCTTTACTTTGTCATTTCTTTGATAGCTGAAGATGGTGAATACTTTAAAAGTATTTCTCATGACTTCTTCATTTGAGAGCTTCCTACCTCTTTTTTTTTTTTTTAAACTGGGGTTTTCTTGGTGTTTAGATTTTTTTAATTCTAGATACTAATCCTTTGGTGCATAGCTGGCAAAGATTTTTAATCCCCATTTGTAGGCTGCCTCTTCCCTTGAAAATGTTTCCTTTGCTATATAGCAGCTTTTGAATTTCACAAGGTTTCACTTGTTGACTGTTGATCTTATTTCCTGCGGAACCCAGGTCCTGTCCAGAAAATCCTTACCTGAGCCTACCTCTTTAAGTACATTCTTCACTCTCTCCTCTGGAAGTTTCAGAGTCTTAGATCTAATGCTCATGTCCTCAATCTATTTGGAATTTATTTTTATACATTGTAAAGATAAGTATTAATTACTCTTCCACATTTAGACGTCCAATTTTCTAGCATTTGTTAGAAATGCTTTCTTACCACCAGTGTGTACTTTTGACATCTTTGTCAAAAAATCAGGTGCCTCTAGGTGTGTAGACCTATTATTTATAGCTTTAGTTGTATGTCATTGATCATTGTGTTTGCTTTTGTGCCATTACCATGCTATTTTTACGACTGTGGCTCTGTATCTAACAGGCATGATTATTCCTTCAGCATTTAATTCAGAATTGTTTTAGCTATCCTGGGTCTTTTGTGCATCCATGTGAACTTCAAGATTGTTTTTTCAATTTCTGTGAAGAACTGCCTTAGAGGTTTGATGGAGATTGAGATGTATCTGTAGATAGCTTTTGGTAAGATGGCCATTTTCACAGTATTAATCCCACTAACCCACATAAAATTATTTCTAAATTTATTTATTTATTCATTTATTTATTCATTCATTCATATATGTAGGTTGTGAGTATGTGTATGATGTATGTTTGTGTGGCATGTGGCTGTTCATGAATCAGGAGGTTCACATCTCATCTAATATTCCCTTGAGACAGTCTTTCACTGAATTTGGATCTGCAGCCAGCAAGCCCTAACAAATCTACCTGCCTCCACCTCTTTCCCACAGTACTAAGGTAACAAGTACCTGTGGTCACGTGGAACTTTTATATATTTGTGCTAGAGATTAAAACTTAGGCCATCATGTTTGTGCTGCAAATATTCTTATGCACTGAGCCATCTCCCTAGTCTCATAAAAAGTTTATTTTGTTTCTTACTTTTTAAATATAAATCTTTTCAATTTCTTGTGTTGCTCAAATAGTTTTAACCTACAAATCAGAGATAAATAATAAACAAAGGTTTTTTTTCCTGATTTTAATGAGAATGATTATAGCATTTGCTGTTTATTTTGTGCATTGCTATTTTTGTTATTATTTATCTCTTTGGGTAGTTCTCTTCTAATTTTATTTTTATAAGATGTTTCATTAACTATTAAAGTTTAACAGATGGCTTTCTAGAAACCATTGATAATCATGTTTCAATTCTTCATATTGTCAATGTAGTACTAATACTGTCAATATACATCCCAACATTGAATTTTCCTTGTGTTAATTTAGATGAGATTAGGTAGCTCATTGTCTATAGTATTGGGTTTTATGAAGACAGTTTCTTTTGAACTGTATAATGTACTTGAACCATGCTTATCCCCATTTTATGCCTTTCCTGTATTTTCCCTTCTCCAACTCACTTCTGGGATCTCATCTCACACTCCAAGGAGGAGGGGTTTGATGGAGATGTCTCATTTAGAGTTGAATGTTTCAAGGTTTCTCACTTTCTGCATAATGTCTGGCTGTGGGTCTATATATTTGTTCCCATGTGCTCTAGAGGCAGCCTCTCATGATGAAGGCTGAATAAGATACTGATCTATGAGTATATCAGAATAATCTTTAGGAGTCGTTACTGCCATCTCTGCTTCACTTGTGTTATTGTGAATGTGACTGTTTTTCTTTTTTCTTTCTAGGCATGTTTGTTAGTGGTATATAGAAGAGCTATTGACTTTTGTTTATTTTGTGTAATGTTTATATTGTATATTGTGTATTCTGTGTATTGTATAAAGGTTTTAAGAGTTTTCTGATGGCAACTTCAGAGTCTATCTTATGCAAGAGTATGTTATCTGAAAGTCGTATGAATCGATGCGAAGAATTGTATATTCTTTGATGTTATTATCTAGAGGTGTAACATTTATTTGATCTAGAATGCCGATTTTACTTTATTCAGGTAGTCCCCTTACATATAACCCAGGAACATTCAAATAAGAACTCAAGTAAAACTAGATTTTAAATATTGTTTTTTTTAAATTATAGGCAAAAATGCCACATTTGCCTATAATATTGCTAATATAAAATCACATCTGCATTTTAGTAGCCACTAATCCATTAGGCCTAGCTTCCTTAACTGTGAACTGTTTGCAGTTACTTGTTTTGATATATAGGGTCTTTTTGTTTTGTTTTGTTTTGTTTTGTTTTCTAGCTCTGAATAGCTGTGGAGAGCTCAGCAGAAGCTGGGAGAAACAGCTCAACCTTGCACAGTGCCAAAATGAGGGCAATCATAACAGCAGTTGCCAGCTTCAGGGCCTTTTCCTTAGTGAAGTGTCCAGGGTTGGTGTGAGCTAGGCCTAAAGTCTACAGTCTGTTGTCCCAAACAGCCAGCTAGAATGACATGTAACTGATATTTCTTGTTGACTTTTTTTGGTCTGCTTGACCTGTCTGTTGATGAGAGTGGCGTATTGAAGTTAACACTACTGTGTTGAAGTAAACTTTAAATCCACTAATATTTGTCTTATGAAATTTGGTGCACCAGTGTTCAGTGCAGTGTTCAGTGTAGTATTGAGATACCATCTGGATGGGTTGTTTTCTTCATCAATACTTAGTGTCCTTTATATCTTCTAAATAATTTTCACTCAGAGTCTGTTTTGTCAGACACTAAAAAGCAGAAGCCTCTCATGATGAAGAGAGGCTATACCTCTTGCTACACCTGAGCTTTCTGTGCCCATTCTCAGAGTACCTTCTATCTTTGAAGTATCCCCCTTCCAGCCTTTATACTAAGGCTCTTTGTATTTGACGGTGAAGTGAGTTTTTATAGGCAGTAAATATCTAGGTCTGTTTTCAAATCCAATCTCTTGGCATTCATCTTTTGATTAAGATGTTAAGAGCATTGACACTTCCAGTTATAACTTAAAGGTGAACACTTAGTTCTTCATCCTGCTGTTTGCAGTGTCTGCTGCTTCCGTATCTCACTTACTGTCCTATGTTACGTACTCTTTTCTGAGGCTTCACAGATCTGTTCATCTTTTCTCTACCTTATGTAGGATTGATTCATTTGAGGACTTTCTGTAGCTCTGGCTTAGTGATCATGAATTCTTTTAGTTTGTATTTATAGGGAAACATTTTACTTCTCCTTCCATTATGAAGGACATGTTGCTTTATAATGTAACCTGGGTTGGCAGCTATTATACTTTTTCTTTTCTTTTTTTATTGGATATTTTCTTTATTTACATTTCAAATGTTATCCCCTTTCCTGGTTTTCTCCCCACTCCCATAAACCTCCTATCTCATCTCCCCTCCCTCTGCTTCTATGGGAGTACTCTCCCACCCACCCTCCTGCCTCCTCTCCCTGGCATTCCCCTACACTGGGTCATCAAGCCTTCACAGGATCAAGGGCCTCTCCTTCAATTGATGTCAGATAAGGCAATCCTCTGCTACATATGTGGCTGGAGCCATGAGTCCCTCCATGTGTTCTCTTTGGTTGGTGGTTTAGTCCCTGGGAGCTCTGGGGAATCTGGTTGGTTGATATTGTTGTTCTTCCTATGGGGCTGCAAACCCCTTCAGCTTCTTCTTTCCATGTTCTGTGAGTTTTTGGTATCTATTAAGAAACGTACTCTTATTCAGACAGGCTTGCTGATATGTAACTTTGTGTTTCTCTTTTGCAGCTTTTACTATGCTTGCTCTGTTGTGTATATTTATTGTTTTAACTGTAGTCAGACATGGGAAGTTCATTTCTGTTCTTGTCTGACCACCTAAATGCCTCCTGTAACTTGGTGGCCACCCCTTTTCCTATGTTTGGGAAATTGTCTGCTGAAATTTTATTAAATATATTTATTATTCTTTTAGCCTAACATTCTTCTCTTCTTCTAAGCTTGTAACTCAAAAGTTTGTTTTTTTAATGATGTCCCATAGATCACATGTGTTCTGCTCACAATTCTAAACATTGTCAGAATATTCTAATTTATATACTTGCTCATGATATTCTTTTTCCCTTGCTTCACAGTTTATTGATATAATATAAGGTTTTTATAAGGTAGAGTTCAGATTTCTCTCTCTTTTAAATAGTGGATATTTTATTTATTTACATTTCAAATGTTATCCCTTTTCCAATTTTCCCCCCAGAAACTCCCTATACCACCCCCTACTCCTGCTTCTATGAAGGCATTCCCCCACCCACCCACTCCTGCCTCCCTGCCCTCAAATTCCCTGACACTGGGGCATTGAGCCTTCACAGGACCAAGGGCCTCTTCTCCCATTGATGTCTGTCAAGGCCACTCTCTGCTACATATGTTGCTGGAGCCATGGGTCCCTCCATGTGTACTCCTTGGTTGGTGCTTTAGACCCTGGGAGCTCTGGTTGGTTGATATTGTTGTTCTTCCTATGAGGTTGCAAACCCCTTCAGCTCCTGATATTCTTTTCTTCACTTGATTCATTCTATTAGTGAGGCTTTCCACTGAGGCTATTATTTCACTTAATTGAAAGTTACATTTCCAGTCTGATTTTTTTCAATATTTCTCTCTTTATTGAATTTTACTTTCATAGTCCATATTGCCTTCCCTTTTTTTTCATTATGCTGTTGATCTCAATTCTCTTTTAATCCATTAAGTATTTTGTGAATTAATATACCTCCTTCCCTGATTTTTGTTTTGCTTTGTTTTGGAGACAGAGTCTCACTTTGTTGCTCTTAATGACCTGCAACTACATAGAGCAGACTGGCCTTGAAATTACAGAAATCTGCCTTCCAAGTATATCAAAGACATATATCACCTTGACTAGTCTATTTATTTGCTCTCTGTTTTTTTTTTTAACAGATTTAATATTATTCTTTTAAAGGTTTTGTCTTTTCAGTTTTAATTATTTTATTTTAATTTATGTGCATTAAATATTTCATGTTTTTCAGTGTTTTGTGTTTTATGTCTGTAAATCATGTGCATGTCTGATGCCCATGGAAGCCAGAGGAGAGTGTAGGCTCCCATAGGACTAGATTTGTAGATGGTTATGAGCTGACATGCAGTTGCAGGAAAGTGAACCCATGTCCTCTGGAAGAACAACCAGTGCTCTTAACCACTGAGCCATTTCTCTAGCCTCGTTTTTTGAATCTCCAAATTCATTCTCATCGGAGGACATCACTATGGAATTAGTATTTTTCTTGAGGTGTCATTTTTTTTTTTAGTTTGATGTATTTTTATTTTTACTTTTTTATTAGATATTTTTTGCATTTACATTTCAAATGCTATCCTGAAATTCCCCTATACCCTCCCCCCGCCCTGCTCCCTAACCCACCCACTCCCAATTCCTTGCCCTGGCATTCCCCTGATCTTCACAAGACCAAGGACCTCTCCTCTCATTGATGGCTAACTAGGTCATCCTCTGCTACATATGCAACTAGAGACACAGTTCTGGGGGGTTACTGGTTAGTTCATATTGTTGATCCTCCTATAGGGTTGCTGACCCCTTTAGCTCCTTGGGTATTTTCTCTAGCTCCTTCTTTAGGGGCCCTGTGTTCCATCCAATAGATGACTGTGAGCATCCACTTCTGTATTTGCCAGACACTGGCATAGCCTCACAAGAGATAGCTATATCAGTGTCCTGTCAGCAAAATCTTGTTGGCATATGTAATAGTGTCTGGGTTTGGTGGTTGTATATGGGATGGATCACTGGGTGGGGCAGTCTCTGGATGGTCTTTTCTTCTGTCTCAGCTCAGAATTTTGTCTTTGTAACTTGTTCCATGGGTATTTTGTTCCCCATTCTAAGAAGGAACAAAGTATCTGCACTTTGGTCTTCCTTCTTCTTGAGTTTCATGTGTTTTGCAAATTGTATCTTGGGTAGTCTAAGTTTCTGGGTTAATATCCACTTATCAGTGAATGCATATCATGTGTGTTCTTCTGTGATTGGGTTACCTCACTCAGGATGATATCCTCCAGATACATCCATTTGCCTAAGTATTTCATAAATTCATTGTTTTAAATAGCTGAGTAGTACTCCATTGTGTACATGTATCACATTTTCTGTATCCATTCCTCTGTTGAGGGACATCTGGGTTTCCAGCTTCTGGCTATTATAAATAAGACTTCTATGAACATAGTAGAGCATGTGTCCTTATTACCAGTTAGAACATCTTCTGAGTATATGCCCAGGAGAGTTATTGCTGGATCTTCCGGTGGTACTATGTCCAATTTTCTGAAGAACCACCAGACTGATTTTCAGAGTGGTTGTACCAGCTTGCAGTCCCACCAGCAATGGAGGAGTGTTTTGAGGTGTCATGTTGCTTTGATGTTTCATATTTCTGTTTTTGTGGTAGGACTTGTATATCTGTGACTAGATGGTCTGTTAGATTTGTTTGTTTCTATCACATTTGTTCAGTGGAAGTGTTTCTAGTGTTAAAGTACTAGTAGGTTGCAATAGTAGAGTTCTTTAGCCCAAAAGTAGGTTGGGCTGAGATGTCATTTCCTCCTACTGGAATAGTGGTGTATCTTAGTAGTCATATTCTCAGCCCTCATCTTCAAGACACAGACTCTGAACCCTGTATTACTCCAAGAGTATAATTCTATCAGAATCAATAACATGATAGGCTCATTTACGATAAAACAGAAATAGTTCATTAAAATTCAACTGTCTTACAAGTTTCAAAGTTACAATACTTTTAGTAAGTAAAGGAACACAATATTGTGTGTATGAAAGTATTACTTAGAGTGTGCGTAGACAGGAACTGAGTAAGACTAGCAATTAATATTAGTATGAGAAAGGAAAAAAATAAAGGAAAAGACAAGTAGAAGAGGGGATGGTGGAGATGAAGGGAGGAGTGGAAAGAGGAAGGAAGCAAATATAACCAGGCAATCTGAAACAATCACAGCTTTGGGAAAGATGATGAAGTCTCCCCTATCCCTCCAACTCTAGGGCAGACTGTTTGGGGAAAGCTTATCAAAAGGAAAAAAGAAAAGAGAAGGAATGATAAGCATCAAATAAGAGAATAAAAGTGAAGCAAAAGAGCTGGGATGGACTGTACAGTAATTTCTCACCCGGCAGCAGTTCTGGTTTTGCCTTTAGAGAGTCCTTTGAGGACCACGGATGCCAGGTATACTCCTGGTTCGTTAGTTTGATGTAGAAGTTGGCCATGCCCCTAAGTGCTCTTTTGCTAGTCAGGTTGTAAATGCTAGTTATATCTCAGGGCTGTTTTTTGATGATCTGGCTGAGGATGCAGGTCATGGTCCTTTTCAAGATCAAGGGTATTTTCAAAACTGTCTGTGTTCCACTTCAAAGGTAAATTAGTGGCTCATTATGATGGCACATGCCTTTAATCCCAGTGCTCATGCAGAGGCATACAGATCTCAGTGAGCTGAAGGCTGGCCTTGCTTAGCTAGCAAACTATGGAGTGAGACCCTGTCTCAAAAACTCAAAACCAGGATGACTTAGATCAGATTTCTGCTTCACTGAATGTGGTACAGTCCTGATCCAGAACATTTTTACTCTGCTGTGAAGAGGTGTTCTGCAGTCCAGGTTGTAGATTTTAATCTCAGGACACTTGTTCTATGTTTTCAGAGTGTGGGTCAGAAAGAGCTGCCATGCTGCTCACTAAACAGCAGTCTCTAAATAATGGTATTTGAGACTTCCCCATCCAGTAAGAGAGGAGAGGGTTTTCCTGCTCTCTCCCCTTTCTGCCAGTGTAGCTGTCATACGCAGCTCTTGTCTTCTCTCTCTTTAAAACCAGCTGGCTGTACTCTCAGTGCACTGCAGCCATCCCGAGGCTCTCTGTCTTTTGCTGCCCTCTGCAGCTGCACTTACACTGTGGCTCGCTGAGCTGGCCTCTCTCTCCAGGACAGCCTCTAGGTTTTTTACTCTGTCTTGCTCTACAACTTTCCAGTTTCCTTTTGTTTCTGAAACTAGAGATTTTCTGCCATTTCCTTTCTCTTAGAATAGCTGTTCTCCAACTATTCCTAGGCTACTCTTCATAGATTCTAGCTAACTATTGCTGGGTGATGTTTACCATCTTTAGCTCTAAAAATTTGTTTAAATCCAACAGAAACACACTTTAAAATTTCCTTTTCTTTTCTATACAAGAGAAATAGTGCTAGTTAGCTTTTGACTTTAGAGAGGAAGTCATTCGTATTTTTACTTTTTCTGACAATACTGTATCAATTTAAATATTATTAGGAGATCACTGTATTAATCAAAACAACCAGCCATCATCACAACCTTTAAAGATAAATTCACAAAAGTGGTTGTGACATAAATACAGCATGCCCACAAGATTCCTCTTTATAAATAACATTTGCAAAGATACTCAAAGAATAAAAATTATGTTCATTTCTATGTGTCACACCCATAGTTATTTTGTGAGTAGATTGATGTTCTTACAGTTTGAAGCTGACTCCAACAGGGGTCAAAATTTAAGGAAGGAAAAGGGTGAAATAAATCAATACTGATGTTAGATATGCATAAAGGTATATAAAGTATATATATATATATATATTCTATATACTCCATTATATATACTTAAATTTGATGTAATTATATGTGACATCGTATTTCTATTTCTGGAATAAACTATTGGAAATAGTCACAATTCATTACTGGCTTCATTAACGGATTGAATTACTAATATCTTAGTATTCTGTGCTTATGCACTTAGTATGTGTAAAGAAAATATTTTTCATTACAATGCTTAAAATAACATGAAATTATGTAAGCTGTACAATATGATGAGTTTTCCCTGATATTACCATATTAAAAGCAGTATTTCATCTCTGTGGCCTTTTACTTCCAGCCCATTCTTCTTCTGCTAATGATTGTTCTTCTGCCATTTGATTGTCTGACTCTATCTCACTAAAAATATGTACCTTATATTCATCTTTAAAATGAAATTTGGGCATTTGAGAGAAGAATTTGAGACTGAATTAACAACAAAGCACATAAAAAAGTAATCAAGTTAAGAAAATGATTTTAACCCTTCAGAGTAAATAATATGCATGGCAGAATAAGAAAGTAGCAATAGCAAAGTGAAAATAGTTATGCTTTATTGGGAGCTAGGCATATAGTATGTACATGCATATGGAGGCAGGTACAGAAAAGAAAATGCTTTTCCTAAAAGTTAGTAAGTAGAGAAAAAATATTAAGATATATCAGGTAAACATATCTAACTAACATAAGAAAGGAATAAAAACAATTGAATCTATAAAGGAAGATATTAAAGTGAGACAAGACAGATGAATTTTAATCATCACATTGTTTCTTATAGAATTATCTGACTTGTTAAACTATATGCATGACAGTGATAGAAAGTAAAACTAAAGAGAAACAAGTCCGACATAAAATTTCACCGTGTTAATCACTGTACTTTTGATAATCATTCATGTTGCTGCATCCATTAGTAATATATTTTAATTGTTTCATGGTATTTCATTTCATGATTGTACCACAGTTGTTTTTATTTAATTCTTTTATTGATAGGCACCTGAGCTATTTCTGATTTTTTACTATTATGATTAAAGTCATTAGTCTTATAATTAAGAAAATAATTTTGTGGACATATGCCTT
>CACVCL010032961.1:0-11643 GCA_902729485.2 Mus minutoides | reverse complement strand
CACTTAAAAAAAAAAAAGGAAAATTATCAGCTGAGGACCCACAAGACCGAGTTTTCAGCCAAAAGGAGATTTATTTGCCCTAAACAGAGGGTAGGGAATAAGTGACAGGAGACAGAGGATGAAGGAGAAGGGAAGGATGGGGAATGGTATTTGTCACTGGAGGATAATAGACTGCCTCTAGATAGAGAGGAGACAGATGCGGCACATAGGAAAATGGTAATATATAGTGGTATAAAGGGAACCCCTGTGTTAGAATGATGTGTTCAGTTTTAATTGGACAAGTTAATTAGGTGAGTCAACAGGGACTTTTCTTTGCTGGACATCAATAGGACGATATCTACACCTTGGTAGTCAGCCTCAGGAAGTGGCCAAATAAGTGAACCAACCTGGGTGGCTTTAGGAACGTAATCTAACAGTTCTTAGCAAAGCAAAGGAAATGGAGGAGCAGAACAACACTTGCCAGAGCCATGCTCAATTGGGCTAGTGTCCCTTCAACTTAACTGAGTCCTAGTTTCCAGCTAGGCATGTTTAATAATCTAGACATAGTAGTAAATACCCCAAATAGGAAGAAAAACCCATAAATACATACAGCATTATTTGTAGAGATAAGTACTGAGGAAAAATGCTTGGGAGTGGACAGCTAAGTGCTCTTTGATGTGGAGGGCCTCTCTAAAGAGATCTCAGTTGGAATGGAAATTTAAATGGAAGACATTTCTAGAAAAAAAAAAACCCTAAAGAAATACTTTGCCTGATTAGTCAGGTTTTAGTTATCTATATGACCAACATCCAGAACTCTGTCTGGCAAATATTGAGAAACACTTGTTGATTGAAAAATAAGCTTGAGTCCCTGGTCACTCTGAGACAAGTGTGTGCAGATCAGCTTGCTGACTGAAGAGGGTGAGTGAGCAGACTGCAGAAGCAACACAGTTTCTGGGACAGACCCTGTTCTGGGCTGCAGACATCCAGGCACCTTCCCTGCCAGAGGAGAGGTGGCTGCCTGGGAGGGCTCTGACCCACAGAGCAGGTGAGGGAGCCATCTTGTCTCCCTGGTCCCTCTGAGAATAGTGCATGCAGATCAGCTCTTGAAATGCAGAAGGTGAGTGAGTGGACTGCAGAAGCAACACAGCTTCTGGGACAGGCCCTGTTTGAGCTTCAGACATCTGACCACCTTCCCCAACAGAGGAGAGGTGGCCGCCCAGGAGGGCTGTGACCCCCAGAGCAGGTGAGGGAGCCATCTTGTCTCCCAGGTCCCTCTGAGACCAGTCTGCACAGATCAGCTCACGGACTGCAGAAGGTGAGTCAGCAGACTACAGAAGTGACACAGCCTCTGGGACAGACCCCATTTCGGGCTGCAGACATCCGGGTACCTTCCCCACCAGAGGAGAGGTGTCTGAACAGGAAGGCTCTCTCAGCCAGAGCAAGTGAAAGAACCATCTTGGGTCTTGGGTCCCTTGGAGACCAGTGTGTGCAGGGGATCACACAGACTGCAGAGGCAACCCATCTTCTGGGACAGGCCCTGTTTTGGACCTTCATCTTCAGCCAGGAGGCAGGTCTGAAGGCCATACCTCTATGCACCTTCCCAGCAAGAGGAGAGCCTTCCGGAAGAGAGTACTCTGACCACTGAGATTCAGAAGAGAGCTGGACTCCCAGTAGAGCTGACAGAGGCTAACAGACTCACAGGAGAAACAGGCTCCAGCCAGAGACAACTATAACAACTAACACAAGAGATTACCAAATGGCAAAAGGCAAAAGTAAGAATCTTACCAACAGAAACCAAGACCCCTCACCATCATCAGAACCCAGAACTCCCACCTCAGCAAGTCCTGGTTACCTCAGCACACAGGAAAAGCAAGATTCGGTTTCAAAATCATATCTCATGATGCTGGTAGAGGACCTTAAGAAGGGCATTAATAACTCACTTTAAGAAATACAGGAGAACACTGCTAAACAGGTAGAAGCCCTTAAAGAATCACATGAAAACACTGCTAAACAGGTAGAAGTCCTTAAAGAGGAAACAGAAAAATCCCTTAAAGAACTACAGAAAAACACAATCAAACTGGTGATGGAATTGAACAAAACCATCCAAGACCTAAAAAGGGAAGTAGAAACAATGAAGAAAACCCAAAGGGAGACAACTCTGGAGATAGAAACCCTAGGAAAGAAATCAGGAACCATAGATGTGAGGATCAGCAACAGAATACAAGAGATGGAAGAGAGAATCTCAGGTGCAGAAGATTCCATAGAGAACATGGGCACAACAATCAAGGAAAATGCAAAATGTGAAAAGATACTAACTCAAAACATCCAGGAAATTCAGGACACAATGAGAAGACCAAACGTATGGATAATAGGGGTATATGAAAAAGAAGATTTTCAACTTAAAGGGCCAGCAAATATCTTCAACAAAATTATAGAAGAAAACTTCCCCAACCTAAAGAAAGAGATGCTAATGAACATACAAGAAGCCTACAGAACTCCAAATAGACTGGACCAGAAAAGAAACTCCTCTCAACACATAATAATCAGAACAACAAATGAACTAAATAAAGACAGAATATTAAAAGCAGTAAGGGAAAAAGGTCAAGTAACATATAAAGGTAGCCCTATTAGAATTACACCAGATTTCTCACCAGAGACTATGAAAGCCAGAAGATCCTGGACAGATGTTATACAGACCCTAAGAGAACAAAAATGCCAGCCCAGGCTGCTACACCCAGCAAAACTCTCAATTACCATAGATGGAGAAACCAAAGTATTCCATGACAAAACCAAATTCACACAATATCTTTCCACAAATCCAGCCCTTCAAAAGATAATAACGGGAAAACACCAACACAAGGATGGAAACTACAACCTAGAAAAAGCAAGAAAGTAATCCTTCAACAAACCTAAAAGAAGACAGCTACAAGAACAGAATCTCAACTCTAATGACAAAAATAACAGGAAGCAACAATTACTTTTCTTTAATTTCTCTTAACATCAATGGACTCAAATCCCCAATAAAAAGACAAAGACTAATAGACTGGCTACAAAAACAGGACCCAACATTTTGCTGCTTACAGGAAACTCACGCCTTTAATCCCAGTACTCGGGAGGCAGAGGTAGGCGGATTTCTGAGTTCGAGGCCAGCCTGGTCTACAAAGTGAGTTCCAGGACAGCAAGAGCTATACAGAAAAACCCTGTCTCAAAAAAACAAAAACAAACAAAACAAAACAAAACAAAACAAAAACTGGAAAACAATTTTCCAAGCAAATGGTCCGAAGAAACAAGCTGGAGTAGCCATTCTACTATCGTATAAAATTGACTTTCAACCCAAAGTTATCAAAAAAGACAAGGAGGGCTACTTCATACTCATCAAATGTAAAATCTTCCAAGATGAACACTCAATTCTGAATATCTATACTCCGAATGCAAGAGCAGCCACATTCATTAAAGAAACGTTAGTAAAGCTCAAAGCACACATTGCACCTCACACAATAATAGTGGTTGACTTCAACACCCCACTCTCACCATTGGACAGATTCTAGAAACAGGAACTAAACAGAGACACATGGACACTTACAGAAGTTATGAAACAAATGGATTTAATAGATATCTACAGAACATTTTATCCTAAAACAAAAGGATATACCTACTTCTCAGCACCACATGGTATCTCCTCCAAAATTTACCATATAATCGGTCACAAAATAGGCCTCAACAGATACAAAAATATAGCAATTATCCTATGCATCCTATCAGATCACCATGGACTAAGGCTGATCTTCAATAACAGCATAAATAATAAAAAGCCAGTATTCACGTGGAAACTGAACACTCTACTCAATGATACCTTTGTCAAGGAAGAAATAAAGAAAGAAATTAAAGACTTTTTGGGTTTAATGAAAAGAAGCCACAACATACCCAAACTTATGGGACACAATGAAGGCAGTCCTAAGAGGAAAAGTCATAGCCCTGAGTGCCTCCAAAAAGAAACTAGAGAGAGCATACACAAGCAGTCTGACAGGACACCTAGAAGCTCTAGAACTAAAGGAGGCAAATTCACCCAAGAGGAGTAGACGGCAGGAAATAATGAAACTCAGGGCCAAAATCAACCAAGTGGAAACAAAAGGAACTATTCAAAGAATCAACCAAACTAGGAGCTGGTTCATTGAGAAAATCAACAAGATAGATAAACCCTTAGCCAGATTAACTAGAGGGCACAGGGACAGTATCCTAATTAACAAAATCAGAAATGAAAAATAAGACAAAACAACAGAACCCGAGGAAATCCAAAACATCATCAGATCATACTACAGAAGTCTATACTCAACAAAACTGAAAAACCTGGATGAAATGGACAACTTCCTAGACAGACACCAGGTACCAAAGTTAAATCAGAATCAGATTAATGATCTAAACAGTCCCATTTCCTCTAAAGAAATAGAAGCAGTCATCAATAGTCTCCCAACGAAAAAAAGCCCAGCACCAGATGGGTTTAGTGCAGAGTTCAGACCTTCAAAGGAGACCTAATTCCAACTCTCCTCAAACTATTCCACAAAATAGAAACAGAAGGTACTCTACCCAATTCATTCTATGAAGCCACAATTACTCTGATACCTAAATCACATAAAGATCCAACAAAGAAAGAGAACTTCAGACTAATTACCCTTATGAATATCAATGCAAAAATACTCAATAAAATCCTTGCAAATGGAATCCAAGAACACATCAAAACGATCATCCACCATGACCAAGTAGGGTTCATCCCAGGGATGCAGGGATGGTTTAATAATACGGAAATCCTCAAAGGTAATCCAGTATATAAACAAACTCATAGATTAAAAACCACATGATCATCTTGTGAGATGATCAGAAAGCATTTGACAAAATCCAACACCCCTTCATGATAAGTCATAGAAAGATCAGGAATTCAAGGCCCATACCTAAACATAATAAAAGCAATCTACAGCAAACCAGTAGCCAACATCAAAGTAAATGGAGAGAAGCTGGAAGTGATCCCACTAAAATCAGGGACTAGACAAGGCTGCCCACTTTCTCCCTACTTATTCAATATAGTGCTTGAAGTCCTAGCCAGAGCAATTCGACAACAAAAGGAAATCAAAGGGGATACAAATTGGAAAGGAAGAAGTCAAAATATTACTGTTTGCAGATGATATGATAGTATTTATCAGTGACCCCAAAATTCCACCAGAGAACTCCTAAACCTGATAAACAGCTTCAATGCATTAGCTGGATATAAAATTAACTCAAACAAATCAGTGGCCTTTCTCTACACAAAGGATAAACGGGCTGAGAAATAAATTAGGGAAAAAACACCCTTCATAATAGTCACAAATAATATTAAATACCTTGGTGTGACTCTAACTAAGGAAGTGAAAGATCTGTATGACAAGAACTTCAAGTCTCTGAAGAAAGAAATTGAAGAAGAGCTCAGAAGATGGAAAGATCTCACATGCTCATGGATTGGCAGGATTAATACAGTCAAAATGGCTATCCTGCTGAAAGCAATCTACAGATTCAATAAAATCCCCATCAAAATTCCAACTCAATTCTTCACTGAGATAGAAAGGGCAATTTGCAAATTCATCTGGAATAATAAAAAACCTAGGCTAGCAAAAACTATTCTGAACAATAAAGGATCCTCTGGTGGAATCATCATGCTTGACCTCAAGCTGTACTACAGAACAATTGTGATAAAAAAAAAAAAACTGCATGGTATTGGTACAGCGACAGACAGTTAGATCAATAGAATAGAATTGAAGACCCAGAAATGAACCCACACACTTATGGTCACTTGATCTTTGACAAGGGAGCTAAAACCATCCAGTGGAAAAAAGACAGCATTTTCTACAAATGGTGCTGGCACAACTGGCAATTACCATGTAAAAGAATGGGAATTGATCCATTCTTCTTTCCTTGTACAAAGCTCAAGTCTAAGTGGATCAAAGAACTCCACATTAAAACCAGAGACAATGAAATTTATAGAGGAGAAAGTGGGGAAAACCCTCGAAGATATGGGCACAGGATGAAATTCCTAAACAGAACAGCAATGGCTTGTGCGGTAAGATCAAGAATTGACAAATGGGACCTCATGAAATTGCAAAGCTTCTGTAAGTCAAAAGACACTGTCAATAAGACAAAAAGGCCACCAACAGATTGGGAAAGGATTTTTACCAATCCTAAATCTGATAGGGGACTAATATCCAATATATACAAAGAGCTCAAGAAGCTGGACTCCAGAAATTCAAATAACCCCATTAAAAATGGGATACAGAGCTAAACAAAGAATTCTGAAGTGAGTAATACCAAAGAGCTGAGAAGCACCTGAAAAAAATGTTCAACATCCTTAATCATCAGGGAAATGCAAATCAAAACAACCTCGAGATAGGACTTCACTCCAGTGAGAATGGTTAAGATAAAAAAAATTCAGGTGAGAGCAGATGCTGGTGAGGATTTGGAGAAAGAGGAACACCCCTCCATTGTTGGCGGGATTGCAGGCTGGTACAACCACTCTGGAAATCAGTCTGGTGGTTCCTCAGAAAAATGGACATAGTACTACCAGAAGATCCAGCAATACCTTTCCTGTGCATATACCCAGAAGATGCTCCAGGTTGTAATAAGGACACATGCTCCACTATGTTAATAGCAGCCTTATTTATAATAGACAGAAGCTGGAAAGAAAATCCAAATGTCCCTCAACTGAGGAATGGATACAGAAAATGTGGTACATTTACACAATGGAGTACTACTCTGCTATTAAGAACAATGAATTTATGAAATTCTTGGGCAAATGGATGTATCTGGACAGTATCATCCTTAGTGAGTTGACCCAATCACAAAAGAAGTCACTAGATATGCACTCACTGATAAGTGGATATTAGCCCAGAAACTTAGAACACCCAAGATACATTTGCAAAACACAAGAAAATCAAGAAAAAGGAAGACCAAAATGTGGATACTTCATCCTCCTTAGAGTAGGGACAACCCATGGAAGGGGTTACAGAGACAAAGTTTGTAGCTAATAAGAAAGGATGGACCATCCAGAGATTACCCCACCCAGGGATCCATCCCATAATCAGCTACCAAACCCAGACACTACTGCATATGCCAGCAAGATATTGTTTTTTTTCTGAGACAGGGTTTCTCCGTATAGCCCTGGCTGTCCTGGAACTCACTTTGTAGACCAGGCTGGCCTCCAACTCAGAAATCTGCCTGCCTCTGCCTCCCGAGTGCTGGGATTAAAGGTGTGTGCCACCACGCCCGGCAGGAAGAAGTTATTTTTACAGCCATCTGCAGCCTCAACAGATGCAGAACTGTTGGCTAAATGAACAGGTTGACCTATGAGACTTGTTAGCTGTTATTATTTCTATCCTCATAAAACCACTTGGCCTTCCTATGTTGATGTGCATACATAAGCCTACAGTTGCTCTAGTAGCTGACTGGCCTGATTCTGGGAAATAGAAACTTAGGTCTGGTCTCCTGATGTAAGCCTTGGTTCTGATGCTAATGTCCTGTTCCTCAATTGGTTCTTGATCCATCAATAAAGACACAAGCGACCAATGATTGACGATGGGGTGTGGACTTACAGTTGCAAAGGCAGATACAGGCAGAATTGGGAGAGCAGGGAAAGAAACTGGGAGTAATTGTAGGAGATAATGCCAAGCAGCCATGTGAGTTTTGGGTTTTTTGAGTGGCCAATGGCTACTCTATTCAATTATGCTTGTGGTGGCAGAAGAGGTTTAGCAGTGCCCAGTCACTGAGTTAGCAAAGGCATTTTAAGATTAGCTGGTGTTCACGTGATTTGCCCCATGGCTCCTCTAAGTTGCATATATCAGTAGTATGTTCCTTTCCACTGTGGAGTAATATCCTATGGTAATAACGGTTTGTTTAACCATTTACCTATTGGAGAACATTTGGGTTGTATCTAATCTGGGGCTATCACATATAAAGCTGCCACAAAATTTCTTGTAAAAAGGTCCCCCTCCCAACAAAGTCCAACTGCTGTGTTCTCCCCTCTGACTTGGTTTGTTTGTTTTCTGAGATATGGCCTCACTCTGCAGCCCAGGCAGACCCGAATCTAGCAGCCTTGCCTCTACCTGCCGAGTGCTGGGATTACAGGTATACGTCACCATGCTGAAAGGAGGAAACGGGCCTGAGCCAGGCTGACGCCATGATAGGCTGTAAAGTAGGGGTTCAGGACGTTGCCTGTAGCCATTCTGGGCCACTTTAGCAACTTCTGCCAGTTGGGGAGGATTCGGGGCTGGTTGTTCATTCCAATAATCCCATCACCTTTTGAAGGAATAGGCCATCTTTAGAGTTAGCTGTTCCAAGGACACAACCTTCCATCTCCCCATCCTTAACCAGGTAAAAGCTGTAGTTTATGAAGCCTCGGGTCACCTGGACCAGGTGCTTTGTATCACCACACAGCAATATTTAGTGGAAAGGCCCCCTGTTTGGATGCAATGTTTTACTACCGGCTGCACCCTGGGGGTCAGCCTTACTTCCTCCAGTTCTCCACCCCGTACCCCAGAGAGGTGACTCAGCTTCTCATTAGGCTAACCAGACCACCACTCTACCCCTCGGGGCCATAGGACCCCTAGACCCCCTGGAGAGACAGTTTATGACCTATTTGCCTTTTGCCAGTAATGACCTGTATAACTGGAAGATGCAGTCCCCTGCACCCCCATTTTCAGAAAGGCCATCAGCTCTTCTGGCTCTTCTAGACTCAGTCATGCTACTCACTGGCCCACCTGGGAGGACTATCAGTAACTGCTTCAGACCCTCCTTAGCACAGAAGAGAGGGAAAGGATTGTGGTTGCCACCCAGAAATTGGTTCCGGGGCAAACAGGACTCCCACCCAAGTTCAGGCTGATATCGATGCAGCCTTTCCCTTGATTTGACCTGACTTGGAGTCTGACCCTGATGGAGGTAAGGAGAAACACTGGGTATACCACCAGATTCTAATGGGGTGCTCCAAAAGGCTGCCAGGTGGTCTATAGATTTATCCAAGGTAAGCCAGGTTACCAAAGGAAAGGATGAGAGCTCGGGGAGGATTCTAGAAAGACACATAGAGGCCTACAGAACATATGGCCCCCTTTTTATCCTAAAGCTAGAGAAGAACTAATCAGCGGCGAAGGTGGCTTTTGTTAACCAGACAGCCCCTGACATTCAGCGAAAACGCCAACACTTGGAGGGGTTTAAAGGCAAACAGTCGTCAGAGCTGGTAGATATAGCAGAAAAAGTCTACAACAATAGGAAAAACCCTGAGGAGTGACAAAATGGAGGTCTGACCAAAATAATATTAGCTGCTGCCAACCAAGACCACAAGGACAACAGGGGACTGAGAGACATGACTCAGTAAGAAGGTAAGCGGGGTACAGCTAGTGGGGAATCTCAGGCCCAAGTGATACCTAAGAAAGACAAATGTGCTTACTGCAAAGAAATGGGCCATTAGGAAAATAAAGGCTCCAACAGAAGCCCCAAAGTCCTGGAAAAGCAGAAGGCAGTGACTAAGGGTGGCAGGGCTCAACCCAGCTCCATGTGCCCTTCAAGGGTAACCTTGAAGGTGAAGAGGGAACCAATAGATTTTCTGGTGGACACTGATGCACAGAATTCCATTTAAAAACAACCACTGGGGCCACTGCCAGAATGACAAACATGGGTACAAAGGACAAGGGACACTAAGCCCTATCCCTGGACTACCGGAAGAAAGGTAAACTTGAGAGTGGGACACTCACTCTTTTGTGATTATCCCTCTGCTGGGAGAGATCTCCTCAGCAAAATGGGAGCCCAAGTCCATTTTGGCCCAGAGGAAGTAGAAGTGCTGAATAAGAATGACCCGTTTTGACCCTTGCTCTAGAAGAATACAAGTTGTTCCCTCAGCCAATGCCCTCACCAATTAGACTAGTCCATCAGAGGGCCCCAATCATAATTCAGTTAAAGATTGGGGCTCTCCCCGTTCACATCAGACAATATCCAATGCCAAGAGAGGCGCACTGGGGATAACCACACACATCACCCGGCTCTAGGAAGCTGGGAGCCCGATTCCCTGTCAAGGAGCATGAAACACCTACCTCCTTCCAGTCAAAAAGCCTCTTTCCTGTGACTACTGACCCATGCAGGACGTGAGGGAGGTAAGTAAGTGGATAAAGGATATTCACACACACCCACCCCAGTTCCAAACCCTTCCACCCTGCTGAGCAGTCTCTCCCCTCTGAGCGCTTTCTTCAGCCTGTCTCTGGCCTCCAAAATCCAGCTCTTTTAACCTGTTTATGGAAATCACAACACTTCCAAGACAACAACAAATTAGTTGTCAGAACATGATCCAGGAATGGATTCTTGTGAGGAGAATTCTAAGTGCTTGTGAGAGCACTCCAAGAAAACTAGAGTCTTGTGATCTCAGTTTAAAACAGGGAGTTAGCCGGGCGTGGTGGCTGGCGCACGCCTTTGATCCCAGCACTCGGGAGGCAGAGGCAAGCGGATTTCTGAGTTGGAGGCCAGCCTGGTCTACAAAGTGAGTTCCAGGACAGTCAGGGCTATACAGAGAAGCCCTGTCTCGAAAAACCAAAACAAAAAACAAAAAAAACCCCAGGGAGTTTCTCTTAGAAATGAGTTTTCATGCCCCCCCCCCCCCAGTGTAGTGGATGGGAGGGTTTACTGCCAATTACTCGTTGCTTGCTGTTAATGAAATGTTTAAACTGTCCTTTACATTCCTCTATTGACACGTGGATTGTCCTTGTGATCTGGTTTGTCCTTGTGATCGTGTACAGCTTGAACTCATGAGACTTCACTCATATGACTTCCGTTAACCCTCAGTATAAATTGTCTGAGGCTCAGAATAAAGTTTACTAACTACCACCTGAGACTTTAGTCAGCCTCATTCTCTAGTCCAAGTCCTACTGCCTCTAGAGTAGTGACACTTAGTGACATAATTCTTTTCCTTTTTTTTTTTTTTTCAAATCTAATACCTAGTTAGTCTAACCATGATGTAAGTTGACAAAGAAACACATCAATGTATTTCTCGTGGATGCATCCAGAACATAAAGCATTCACTTCTTGTTTTGCGAACTCTTGTTTCTTCACTCATAAAACAGGAGAGCACAGTCTTGGGAAGATTACTGTGAGACAACTTCTCTGTAGTGGTTTACACTATAGTAATGTGCAGCCCAGTCAGCTCCATAGCCCGAAAGAAACTAAATTAAGAGTAACACAGTGTAACTTTCAAAGCTAGTTATCCATTGGCTGGAGAGATGGCTTAATGATTAAAGAGCATGCCCTACATTTCTAGAAGGATGAGTTCACATCCCAGCACCCACACTAGCTGGCTCACAACTACCTGTAACTGCACCCTCCCCTGGCCTCTGCAGACATCTGCACTCACTTGCAGATAACTATTAGGAAAATAGTTATCCACTCATAGTTACAGGCAAGACCAGTGAACCGTGAACCGGGCAGGGAGACACAAAGGTATGGGATAGACTCAGTAGGATTTACTTCACCTAAAGCTTGACAAGTCAAAGAAAAGGAAAACACAAAAGGCAAACCATCCATGCAGAGGACGAGAGCACATTTCAGAACCAGCAGACTGTATATTGAGCAGAAGCCGCAAATGAGAGACACCAGCAGCTTGTGACTACGAGA
>CACVCL010032960.1:0-11667 GCA_902729485.2 Mus minutoides | reverse complement strand
ATATACAAACCACCACACCTAGTCATGAAGGAGTGCATCATTTGGACATGAGAAGACCTGATTTTTGTGTGGTGTTGCCATTCGTTCCATAAGTAAAACGTAGAAGCTAGAGAGATTGTTCACTGGTTAAAAGCACCGGCTTTTCCTGCAGAGGACCCAGCTTTGATTGCTAACACCAACATAATGGCTCACAACCATCCATAACTCCAGTTCCAGGGGATCCAGCGCCCTCTGCTGGCCTCTGTGGACACCACATGCATGAGGTATCCAGACATATACGTAGACAAAGATACATACACAATAAAATAATAATAGAAATGCAGAAAATACTCAAATATCTATTAGGTGTGCTTAGAAATCAAAAAGAACTCAGGTGAGAAAGTGGCCCTTAGTCGTCCCATTAGTGTTTGAGCAGAGAAAGACAAACATAAAGAGGGGTCCACACAAGGTAAAATATTCCATATGTGTATTTCAGCATATAATAAATTTGATCAGGTTCACCAGAGATAAGCTCACAGATAATTTCACAAAAAACTTTATTCATAATGTCTAGTGAATTGGATATTTTAAGAAATCTAAATTCATAATGTCTAGTGAGTTGGGTGTTTTAAGAAATCTAACTAATTAATAGTCTAACCTAAAGTTTTGAAATGAGTTTTCCATCTCCTAATGTCTCAAGAAGTATATGTCATAGGAGCCTGAGGCTCCACCTACTCCTTCCTCTTGCTTCTGTCATGGTTCTGGGATTTTGTAATATAGAAATTGCTGTGTTGGTCCAAGTAGCCTTCCAGTGGGTGCTGGGACACTCCATAAGCATATTTGCATAATTGGCTGTGTTAGTTTGAGTGTGATGTTGACACATCTTGTGATTCTCACATGGACTGAGAAAAGCTTGTGACTACCTGAAGTCAATACTCTTACCTGCTCATTACCAAATCATGTCCACTGTCCCACAGAGGCAGACTGGTAAGGACCAGTGGACAGCTTTACAGTTTGTGTGGCTGCTTAGGGCATGTCAGGGTGCCCTCTATTTCACCAAACCTTCTTCCCTTCACATACCATTTCCCTGAGGAGTGTAGAAGCAATAGGAGAACGTTCCAGGGTAACTAGCCTTCTTCCGTTGGCTCCCAAAGCAGGCAGCCATAGGTCTGGCTATACAGCTCTGTCACGAACATCTGTGTGGAAAAGGTGCACAGGGATTAAGCCGTAACTTGGGAGAAAAATATAAGAAAGGTGGCAACTTCATCAGGGAAGGGCCTGTTCATCGTTTCAGAGACGGGAGAAGAATTCGGGAACCTGCAGAAGGAGTAAGTTGGTGACCTTGATCCTTAAGGGAATGATGAGGCACATGATGGTTTTGGTGGCCTTCTGCTTCTCTTAATTTGTCTCAGTAGGTGGTGCTCGAGAAGGGGAAACTGTTGGACTAGAAGGCTGATCCCATAGACAATGACTGCTCATGCTCAGACCTGGAACTTTTAAATTAGATTAATAACTATTCATATCAGCCCCACCCCACCACACTCACAAAAGAAATCCTGGCTCCCTGCTGTTTGGAGATGGTGAAACACTCAAGGAGGTCTTCTGTCTTTTAGAGGCATGTCTTTGCATGGGTTGCAAGGGTCAAGCCTGTTTCTGTCTTCCGATTCCCTCTGTGGGGTGAATGGATTCCGTCTGCGTGCATTGCGACTACAGTGCACTCTCAATGGCTAAGAGAAAAAGATCCCATCTGTAGGAGACGGAAACCTTCCAGTGTTGGAACCAAAAGTAAACCTTATCTCTTCATAGGCTGCCTTATCTCTGCGTTTGTCACAGAGGAGGCTCATGACCTCAGTGACCTAACTGGTAGTAACAGTGAAGGAACCAATCAGGCATGAGGTGACCTGAGGGTAGGCTGTCTATACAGTGCAGGATCATGTACTATCAGTGTTTACTAGGAACTTTTGGGCCTAATGTTATTTTTTTTTCAAACATCATAGCAAACTATCACTTATTTTGAAGGCTTTGTGTTTTTCCTTACAACCCTTGAATTTAGACTAGAGAAGGGAGATCCTTTGAGGTACTAGCCCTGTGAGAAAGCAATCAAATGAGACTCTTTAATACAGACAAACTCATAGAACAATAACATTTTATTGTAGCCCTCCCCAACCCAGGGTATCTGAAGCTGTGCTAACATAAAGGCTCTGGTCATGAGGCCTCATGACCATGTTTATCCTGTAGATGCTTTTATCTTATTTTGTTTTGTTTTCCAGTAATTGTTCATTTTCGAAATCTGTTTCTACTCAATTTGAAAATTAGAAAAATTTCTAAAATAATTTGAAAATCTGGCTTCTAAACTATCGGTAGGTCTCAGACATGGGGCCAGCGTTTCCTTCTGAGAGGAAGCAATTAAAGCTGACTGAAATGTTTGCTCCACTCCTGATGCGTACTTCATGTGTACTTGGTACCTCTGTGATGCTGTGGACATCCTGACTGACGACTGAGGTCTCAGTCAGGCACGCCTCTTATGGCTTCCTCTCCTGGGCTAGGCATGGATTTTTATACTCACTATGTGTTAGCCATTGTGCAGTGGACCAAGAAGCCAAGGTCTCTTTATTTGTGGAGTCTTGCAGGCACTGTTATAGGCTGGATTGTATTTCTCCACAATAAATTTTGGGGGAAAACAAATAAAATCTTAATATCAGTAGCACCTTGGAATATGACCTCACTGGCAAATCTGGTCTTTGCAGAAGCAGTTAAGAGGAGGTCATTAGAATAGCCTGAAATACTTCTGGTATTCTTTAAAAGGGGCAAGTATGGATCTGGAAGTTGATCACTCAGAGGGCACATATGCTATGAAGGAAGACCAGGATACAGTGCCCAGGGCACGGGTGTGCAGTCTCCAGGCCAAGAATCACCATGGATTTTAGCCAAGCACAGGAGCTGGCATTTGACAGAACTTACCCTGGGAAGGTGTGGGTAAGCAAGGCCTTGATTTCTGATCTCTGGACTGCAAAGATCTATTGTTTTTAGCCACCCACACTTTTTTTTTTGCTAGTAACAAAAGACAGTCTGAATAAATATTTAATGTCAGTGAAGTAGCAAGGAAGGTTTAAGATGCTATGTTGGGGCCAGTCGGCTGAAAGTGCCTGGGAGGTAGTGGGCTTTTCTTAAGAGGGTGGGTGTTTTAGCTAAGGTCTGATGGGTGAGTATAAGTTGTATTGGGTAGGAAAGAGGGCAGGCACAGTCTACACACTGGGAGAACTGTTGTGTGTGAAGGCATTCATGGGAGATGTGGGTAGGACACACTCAGAAAAACTGGAATTCAGCTAGTGGCTGAACTACAGGAAGAGCCATGGAGCACAGCCTCTGTAGCTCACGATGCTCTCACCAGCCCATGTTATTCAGGGAAGTACTTGGCTTCTCTAAGGCTGAGAACCCTGCTGTTTGACTCATGGTTCTTATGCTGATTAAATCACACAGGGTCTTCAGTACACCCGGCTCATGGCGGACCCTTGAGGCAGGTTGTCTGTGATGCTTTCCTCTTCATTTCCTCTCTCTTCTCTTCCCCACCCCCCTTCCTGTGTTCCTTCCTCCCCCTCCTCCTTCTTCCACATCCCCTCTCTTCTCCATCTTCGTCCTTCTCTTTCTTTTTGATAAGTCAAGGATATGCCTGGCCCTGGGCCATCTTTTACACTGTGACTTCCATGCTGGAGACTCCAGGAAAGAAGGGGGGCGGTTTCAACAGCACCACATTTTACTTTCAAAAGTTTCATGCTGTTGCAGTGTGGAAAGGGAGCAATCCCTTGTAGAGAAGAGGCCATTGGTGCAAGGCCCTGGGGAGAAGTGACTGAAAGACCACTCATGGAGTCTAAGTGTCCCAGTTCATATGTTAGGAAATGTAGAAAATCCTTGAGCAGTTTACCCAATTTTGAATCTGATAGGCACTGCCTGTATTTTAGGATTTTCTTCTATAATAAACATGGCCTGGGGTAATACATGGAGGGTTAATGTTAAATCTTCCATAAGTCTAGCATATGGCCTTAGGCAGGTTTCACATTTGCTCATTCAGTTGCAGACACAAAAGATGTAAGGAGAGGAACTTCCGTAGATGGAGACACTGGCAGCTTTACTTTCTGAGGACAGCAGAATATGTCTTCAGGAAGTCACTCCTCACATTGTCTATTTGCTTTTGAAATCTCAGAGGACAGGCTGGGTTGTCCCTTCTGGAACCACAGTCAACAGAGCAGACACTGTGGTCTCAAGCAAAGGCAAGCTGTTGTGCTGGCAGAGGGCCTTGGTGATGCAGGTTTCACAAGAAGCCCTACCTGTGTGGAACAGCCACCAGGCACTGAAACCCACCAGGGAAGAGGCAGGAGGCTGTTGTGAAAAGCCTTCCATAGGCTTGAGTTTCTGAACACTTGGTCTCCAGTAGGTGGCGCTGTTTGGGGAGGTTTAGTTGTGGCTTTGCTGGAGGAAGTAGGTCACTGGGGCGGGCTTTGAGTTTAGATTGTTATGCTACCTTTAGTTTACTCTGTCTCTACATCTCGCTGAGGTTGAAGATGTGGGCTCTCAGCTTCCAGCCCCAGGTGCCACATCTGCTGCTCGCTGCCATGTTTCTCTGCCATGATGGACTTTAACCCCCTGAAACCATAAGCTCAAATAAACACTCCCTTCAGTAAGTTGCTTCTGGGGGTGGTGTTTTATCACAGAAACAAAAGAGGCACTAATAAAGAAAGTCTGTGTTGAAAATGGGAAAACCAAAGCCTTTGCAAGTCACACTTTGAAGCTGAGATTTGATATGGACATAGGTAGGTGTCTACCGTGATCTGCCAACTATTACGCTACTGTCGAAACATACTTCTCAACATTGCCGGAAACTGCCCCAGTGATCGTGGTAGACTAAGTCTGGGTCCCATCTCCTGTCAAATGGTTCCCAAAGTGCAGTCCTTGGAGTATAGCATTAGTGTCTCCTGAGGACTTGTGGTGCCAGCTCCCGAATCTCCCAGAAGATACAAAGCAGCAGAGCCCCAAATGTGGGAGAAGCCTGTGGGGGTCTACCAGCCCCTCCAGGTGACTCTCATTCAAATGTGGGAGAAACCTGTGGGGAGGGGTCTACCAGCCCCTCCAGGTGACTCTCATTCAAATGTGGGAGAAGCCTGTGGGGGTCTACCAGCCCCTCCAGGTGACTCTCATTCAAGTTGAAGTGTGGCTTCTACAGTGCTTGCATGGACCCTCCGCCTACCCATCTCCTTTCCTCAGTGGCTTCTAACTCCTTTTCTGATGGACACACTATAATTTTGAGCACACATAGTCTTCAAACACACACACACACACACACACACACACACACACACTGGCCTTGAAGGATTGCTTTCTTTTTTTCTTTTTGTTAAATGTATTTATTTATTTTAAGTATATGAGTACATTGTTGCTATCTTCAGGCTCACCAGAAGAGGGCATCAGATCCCATTACAGATGGTTGTGAGCCACCATGTGGTTGCTGGGATTTGAACTCAGGACCTCTGGCAGAGCAGTCAGTGCTCTTAACCACTGAGCCACCTCCCCAGCCCCCAAGGATTGCCTTCTTAAAGTTGTTGTGCAGCTAAGGTCTGACTGGCATTTGATACTTGCTTCTTAGAGGCCTCCTCTATCCTCTCCTGTCACAGGACAAATCATCCCACCTGCCCCGGCTCCCTGAGCTCTCATTCTCTGAGCCACCTCCTACCACAGCCCTTCGGCAAGCTCTTCTGTCGGGAAGATCTTCCCTCACATCTGTTCCATCCTCACATATATGCTCACCTAACATATATGATCACTTCTGCCCTGTAGCTTTCTTACTGACCTGTATTGAAATGTTACAGGGGTGCTCACCTGTATCTACCCTCCGTAGAGCACATGGTCCTTCCTATGGCTACAGAGCACTGGCTCAGTGTGCAGCAGGCACACAGCAAGCGACTGGATAGTATGCCGTGGAAGACCGTTACCTAGAGGATTAAGTAAATGACAAAATACGTTAAGGAGTCAGAATCTGTTGGTGGTTTGACTTCATCAGTGGCTACCTCGTTTATGGGATTGGGCTAATGGGTAAATTATCATATTAATACACATAAATGATGCTGCTATTTGGATCTAGGATGCCTCCTGAAGGCTCCTGTGTAGAAGGCTAAGTCCTCAGCATGGCAGTATCTGGAAGTGCTGTGGACCTGTGGGTAGTGGAGGCCTGGCGGGGGATGGTTAGGCCAATGGAAGCTTGGCTCAAAGGGGCGAGACACAGGCTGCTCAGTTGTTCTCTTTTGCTTCCTTGCTTATAATGTAAGTGGTTTGGCTATGACTGTCCTGTCTTTATGAGGTCCTGCTCAGTGCTGAGGCCCATAAAAATGGACCATGTGATTTTGTACTGGAACCTTCAGAAGTATAGGAAAATAAAGCATTTTCTCTTTCTAGGTTAGTGGCCTCAGTGTTGCGTTATAGTAATGGGAAGATGACAGTACATACAGTGTACATACAGTACATACCTACAGTACACACAGTATATACCTACAGTACACACAGTATATACCTACAGTACACACAGTACATACATACAGCGCACACAGTGCATACATACAGTGCACACAGTATATACATACACTATATACAGTATTTCTCCCTGGCCCTTCCAATCCTCTGCTGTGAGTGCAGAGAACTCCCCCTGCTCTGTAGATCAAGAGTCTGATCATCTGAAAGATAAAGGACTTCATTCCACTCACAGTGCAGAAGCAGAAGAGGTAGGACGTTCACAGATCTCTTTTGATGTGGTCAAAATGATAAAGAAGAAGGAGGAGGAGGAGAAAAGAGAAGAAGAGGAAGAAGGAGGAGGAGGAGAATGCTTATTTCTTAAAGTTTTCTTTCCCCCAACTAGGGCATTTTGAGTAGGCCAGGATCAAAAACTCAAAATTAACATGAAAATGAACTTCTGAGTTCATGCTGCAAGTTGGAGCACTGCACATGTTCTGAGGAGGCTTTGTGGGAGCCCAATGTCTTCGCTACGTATTCTGGATTTTCCTGGGTATTAAAGAAATTAAGGCATGTAAATTAGCACTGAATCATGAGGAAGCAATCCACTGCCCTTCCATTACACTCCTGGTGCGGTAGGTCGGTAGGTCGGTATGGATGGAGTGTAAGGAATGATCGTTGGTAACAGGACAGTCTGCCCCATTTCCTTGTTCCTCTAGTTTCAGTGATACACGATCTGGTTCTCCTCACATTTAAAACACTCCTATGCATGCTTTTATCATACAAAGACCCTTAAAGGGGCAGGTGTGTTGAAGGGAAGAACTGTAGAACTGCTATGGAAATGAGAGAAGAATCAGCCGGCTCCTCGGGTACTCCCACGGTCCCGATTATGTGTGAAGATTAGCTTCTAGCTCCTCAGAGTAAATCTCATTGCTATTTGATGTGGCTTAGACTCTTTCCTTTCTGTTTGCCTTTCCTGTTTTAAGAGATGTATTTTTATGCAATGTGTGTGAGTGTTGGCCTGCATGTGTTTATGTGTACCAGGTTTGTGCAGCGCCCTTGGAGGTCAGAAGAGGGTGTCAGGAATCCTGGAACTGGAGTGACAGATGGTTGGGAGCCACCATTTCGGTGCTGGGACCTGAACGTGGTTCGCTTCTAAACCAGCAAATGCTCTTAATAGATGATCCAGGTCTCCTGCTCCCATGTCCCCACATAGCACCCAAAGCACCATGTACACATAGAACGTCAACAAGCTGGAAGGGAGAATAGCAGCCCAGTATTGGGACTGGAGGTGAGACTGAGAGTCTTCAAGTGTGAGTGGCACAGGGGCACAGAGCCATGGAGCCATAAGGGCACGGGGGCATGGAGCCGTGAAGCCATGAGGACATGGAGGCATGGAGCCCTGGAGGGACTGAGGCATGGAGCCATGGAGCCATGGAGCCATGGAGGGTAGGAAGCTCGGAAGATCAAAGCCATGGAGCCATGGAGGGTTGGAGGCATGAAGCCCTGGAGGGACAGAGCCATGGAGCCCTAGAGGAACGGAGCTGTGGAGGGACGGATGCAGGGAGCCATGGAGCTATGGAGGCATGGTGTACAGAAATACACAGGGGCACCACTCTCCCAGTGTACAGAGGTTTGGAACAAATTAGGGAAAGCAAAGAAAGGAAGGGAGGGGAAGAAACTGAATGAAAGGAAAGATAGTCTGGGGTCATTTCATCCTGGCAGCAAAATGGCATATAGGGAAACATGATTTCAAGTTGGAGAATTTACCCCATTCCCTATATGAGTTGGGTGTCCTTGCTCAGAATGCTTTTGGGGAGGAGAGGAGAATGCTAATATTATCATTGTCAGCCTTCCTTGAAACCGGCTGCCTCTCTAGTCCTGGGTATTATGGGGCATGTTGTCAGCTCTCCCAGAGCCCACATGATAGTCTGTGACAAAGATGACACCAGGAAAAACAAATGGTAAGATGATGCTGGACTAGGACTCTCCAGAAATCTCACCCGGCATAGAAGTTCTTGGTGAATGCTAGTCTGTAATGAAAGGACTGCTGTGAAGACATTTTATCTGTGGAGTTAGCTCAAGATTACTCTAGACATGTAGGTGGGCGTCACCCACACAGGGAGCCAGAGAGACTTCCTGGAGTCGATGAAATTGTACCTCAAGCTTCCAGTGGGCTGTAACTGCTCTGGGATTCCAGAGGGATTTGCAAGATTTAGGAGTTGTGTGAGCCAAGCCCCTAAAATCAATCCCCTGGGCAAGTACTTCTGCACATAGGAAGATTCTGTATACAGAACTCTACTGAAGTAATCCTTTAGTCCTATAAGGTGTGTGTGTGTGTGTGTGTGTGTGTGTGGTGGGAGAATCTGGCCATGGGGCCCAGACAGGCCTGCAGTGAAATGAACCAATTGGATGAACAGCATGACCTATGACCTAGGAGCTCTGGGAGGGTCTAGTCTGGGAGTGAGATCAGACTCGTATATTTTTAAATGACTTAAGGTACTTTTGAGACCAGAAGTCAAGAAAATCGTGCTTAAATTGGAGCAAGATGGATGCTTTATTTCAACAGACAGAACAGGTGCTGGGACTATTCTAGAGTCAAAAATAGAACAACTACAAAAAAAAATCACTGATGATGGAAAGTCTTGTACACGACTTAGGAGGTTCATGTTACAGCCAAGGCTATGTCTGTGGCTTCCTTCAGATACCTGGGCAAACACTGACTGTGTGCAAGGTGCTGGAGCAGAAGGTGGAGGTCAGCTGGGAGGTCCTGCTGGCAAAGCTGGAGAGGGAGGGCAGGCAGTTGAAAGTTCTTCCATGTTGAGTGGAGGCAGCCTCCAATCTCCTGCCCTTTCTAGGCCACTTCTGTTCCAAATCAGTTCTTGTCACCCAGACTGCAGCAGCTTGGGCGCAGCCCTCCAGGTGTCTGGATAGAATCGCCCAAGCTGGGGTTCTCCAAGTGTTGGGGAGGGGCTGGCAAACAAGTTCAGCCTGAGGGCTGCTGTCTTCCAGCCCCACAAAAATCTGCCCATGCCCACAGCATTCAGCATCCTTAGTGTCAGCCTTGGGATGGGGATGGCAGGTTGTTCCAGAGAATGTAGTCTGTTTCCCTCCATCCTCCCCTGACTCAGCCATCCAGTTCCTTTCTGATTCAGGAACTCCAGGCCCAAATTAAACAGCCCTGAGTGTGCTATGTCTATTGCTTAACCCTTCCCCAGTGTAGCCTGGAACAGCTGGCGCCATCCTCTTGCAGTCCCCACTCTGAGGCTCACAAGGCAGCAGGATGGTATCTCTGTGCCACACTGGTGGAGGGGCGCTAGCGAGGAAGATACTCACCTGTAGAGATCTGGGGTCTCTCTTGACACCCTGACTCAGGAAGGCATGGAAGACACATGCATGACAGCTAGAGCAAGAGGTGGCAGGAGGACGCTGGGTGATGGGTGCAGGTGAGGCTCGAGCGGGAGGCAGGCCGAGGGCGCTGCGGGAAGGACGCATTGGCAGCTGGGGCGACGCGGACGCGCTTAGGGCTGGGAGGGGTGTGCGGGGAGGCGAGCCCGGGCGGGGACACCGCAGGAGCAGGAGGGAGTTCGGAAAGGAGGGAAGAGAGGCGAGGCGAGGCGAGGCGAGGGGAGAGTGGAGCTACGGGCCAGGCGGGCCACCCCGGGCCACACCCCCACCTTGCGGGCGCCTGGCGGGGCTCGAGCCAGGCGGGGCGCCTCACAAAGACATGCGGAGAGGGGCTGCACGGGGCCGCGGCACAAAGACACCCGGGTGCTCGGCCTCACGGGTTGCAGTGATCATCCCCTCGCTGAGCCCCGGGGCAGAGTCCAGCCGCCGGCCGAGCGCACGGAGCCACGGGCAGAGCGCACCCAGGGCCCGCGCGGGAACCCAGGCGGCCACGCAATCCGGGTGACCCATCGCGCGCGGGGGCGTCGTCGTCCGATCCCAACTTGGCCTCGGCCTTGCCCTCTGCCCAGCCTGCCGCCGCTGGTGTCCCCTTCTTCCCGCGATTTCGTTTCTTCTCACGCTCCCCCCCTCTATACCCCTCCCGCCTCCAGCCCCGCTCTCCCCACCTTGTAAAACAAAGCCGGGGAAAATGCCTGCCCGTGCAGCTCGGAGCGCGCAGCCCGTCTTGGAATAAGGAGTGAGTACAATGGCGTGTTGGTAAAAAAAAAGAGAGAGAGAGAGAGAGAAAGAAAGAAAAAGAAAGAAAGAAAGAGAAAAGAAAAGAAAACAGAGAGAGAGAAAGAAAAGAAAAAAAAGCATCAAGTCTGTATTAAAACAAACAAACAAACATTTTGAATGCTGCATGCCTCATGCTTGCCAGCGCCTCGCGGGAGAGACCCGGCTATACTGCAGGAGGTGAGACCCCTGGGCATCCATCCTGGCCCGCTCACGCTCTCCGGGGAGGGCAGCGCAGGTCCCCTAGCTCCTCATCTTCCTCTCCATTCTGTGGGTTGGATGTGATTCGGGCTTGGTGACCTCAACCCCAGCCCGGATACATTCCTGGCTCCCTCTTGCGCTTTTCCGCTGGTCCCTGGGGTTTTTGCGTTTGCCTCCCTCGGGTGTTGGTTTGGCGCAGCTTAAGACAGTTTCCAGAGAGAAGGGTCAGCTCTAGAGAGTGGCCCGCAAGCAGGTTGCACGGTGGCCCTGATCACACTTGTTGCCCATTGCATGGGGGACACGCAGTGGTGCTGGGGCAAACAGAATTAAAAGCTTGTTTCTGCTGCTGTTTGGCGGGGTACTGGTGGCTGGCGGGAGAACCAATTATGGATGAGGACCAGAGACCAGGAGCTTAAAGAGGAGGACCTTGGGGGAGGGGAGCAATAGTGATGGTGTGAAGGGTGTGTGGAAAGACCTGCTTCGCCTCTCACCGAACAGAGGCTGGGAATCCAGTGTCTAGATTAGATAAGGGTTCAGGAAAGCCTTGGGAAGGGATGGAGAATGTGTGTGTGTTGTTTTGTCTTTAAAATATTCTGTATGCCACCAGATTCTATCCATTAAGTCTGCCAACTGTGCATTGTCTATTTCTGCTAATTAAATATAAGGACACAGCTTAAAAGAATTAAACTCCTTCAGGAAATTTATCAGCCCAGCACACACACACACACACACACACACACACACACACACACACGTTGGTCATACATACACAAACACACTGTGGTCTCTCTCTCTCTCTCTCTCTCTCTC
>CACVCL010032949.1:0-11730 GCA_902729485.2 Mus minutoides | reverse complement strand
ATATATATATATATATATATATATATATATGAATATGAAAAAATAAGCAAAGAAGCTTAGGGCCATTTCAGAAATAGTTGGGCATTCTGAGTCCCAAGCCAAATTTCATTTCATTTTTTAAAAATAAAATGCTATTCAGCAACTCTGTTTTTAAAATTAAGCATTCTAGCATTCTGATTCCATCTAAAGATGGACTAACTTGATGCACGCTGAGGAATAAAGATAGGGCAATATTAAATTTTAACAGTTAAAATACTAAATTATATTAAGAGTAGAACCTCAAACATCCCATGTAAAGAATGCAATTCATAGAACAATAGCCTTGAATCTTAGTGGAGATGTTTCAGCCAACTGCATTGAAAAAGCTCAGTACAAAGTGCACATATCAGATGTCCAGAGCCAAGGCCACCATCACATCCTGTGGTGCTGCATGCATGAGAGCTGCTAGGTATGAAAAATGTGTCAGATCAATTATGGTTTAACTCTGAATTTGATTTCAGTGACTGTGTTCCAGAAACTTTGACTGCTGCCAAGTTCCACATGACCCCGCCTTCAGTTATATGACCCTTACTTTTAAAAGTTTTACTTTGCAGATTGCAACTCCATAGGAAGAACAACAATATCAACCAAACAGACACAGCCCCCCCCCCCCCGAGCTCCCAGGGACTAAACCACCAACCAAAGAATACACATGGAGCGACCCATGGCTCCAACCGCATATGTATCAGAGGATGGCCTTGTTGGACATCAATAGTAGGAGAGTCCCTTGGTCCTGTGAAGGCTCTATATCCCACTGTAAGGGAATGCCAGGGTAGTAAGGTGGGAGTGGGTGAGTGTGAGGGAGCACCCCCATAGAAACAAGGGGGAGGTTTGGGAGAGGGGTTCCCACAGGGAAAACCTGGAAAGGGGATAACATTTGAAATGTAAATACATAAAATATTTTTAAAAAAATTTTTAAAAGAAAAGAAGAAAAGGAAAGGAAAGGAAAGGAAAGGAAAGGAAAGGAAAGGAAAGAAAAGAAAAGAAAAGAAAAGAAAAGAAAAGAAAAGAAAAGAAAAGAAAAGAAAAGAAACCTTACTTTAGTCTCTTGTAAACATTGTACTCAGAGACTTTTCCTGATGAACATCCTGGTTTCAGTTACTCATCTGCTTAAATCCTTTGCCTTCTATTATTAGTAGTACCTTTTGGATTACCTTCATTTTGCAGGGGAAGAAAAGGCAGTTACACATATTTCTTGTAACCAGAATATGAAATATAATTTAAAATTTACTCTTGAGTTGTGAGATGTGAAAGACAAAATATTATTATTTGAGGCCAACCTCAGTAGCTAGCAAACCCTGCCACATGGTTTCAGTGTCAATTCTCCAGATTCCTGGCAGTGCAGCACTGATTTCAGTGAGGCAGGGGCCTGTATCAGTGAGCTGATGGAGTAGGTATTAACCAACGTCAGTGGAGTGTGTGATGGCAGCTCCTCATCCCTGGATTTCAGCATCAACATTGAATTTTGGTCTCAGTTGACAGAGTCCTAAGAAGCATTGCAGGTAATCTAAAAATTATGAACTCTAGAAAAAAACAGAGCCTTCCCCCCTATGCCCCCCAATGGTTTGGGAGAGGCGCATTAAATTTGCTGTATTAAATAATTTATGGAGTGAAATACATAGATTTGGGATTCCTAAAATGAATCCTGACTGTAGAGAGCCACGCCCGAGCTGGTTCTGCCACCATTCCAAGATGGCGCCGACATCCTGTCACCACCCCCAGCCTAGGACAAGCAAACAAGTTCAGTGCGCATGCGCTCCTTACAAAGCCACGTAAGTCACCGCCCATCCCGGGTGTAACTTGAGGTAATGGGCAGTCAGCCAAGCCTGACGACACACGTCACACTGAGGTGTATTTAAGCGGGACCCATTTTGGGCTCACCCTCTTTCTCCGCATGATGTAATAAAGGTATGCTTGCAGAAGGATTCTGGTGTCCATCTCTGTTCTTGCCAGCGAGGCGGTAATGTGGCCACTTACACCTGACTAATAGTAACCATGAGGTCAGATTCTATAAGGAGGGGTCAGAGATGATACAGCCTAAAAACTCCGCAAATGAGACATTAAGCTAAGACAAGATGAAGAAATCAAGAATAAAATCCTCTAGTGATCCAGGCTGGCAAGGCCCATGGTGTGATTTCTCCTGCCACAAGTACAAGGTAGATTCTGACCTTGAGTGGGACCCTATTCTATTTTTGCCACCCAAACTCCATAAGCACTACAGTGATTCTTGGACTACACAGGTTGACTTGGGATGATGTATTCTGCCCTGAGACACATGAATGAAATGCAGTTATTAAATGGCTACTATGCCAAATGGACAGGGTGCATTGAGAAGCAAGTGTCACATACCCATCCCGTCAACATTAGGTCAGACTTAGAGAAGTGGTCGCTGCCACTCACTTGAGTTGTTACTTTCACATCAGAGTTGTTAGCCTCTGCATCCAGGCTATCCAGGCTTCTAATTCCCACTAGGGAATCACTTCAGCTTTCAAGAATTGAAGAGGAATTAGGAGTGGGCCCTGCAATGCATCAGGTACCAATGTAGCCTATGTCATCTGCTAATGTCAATAACTATTCAGATGAATGCCATCACTGCCACTGATCACTGACATGAGTATATCATGGAGAGATTAATGAATGTGGTGAAGATTGGATGATTATTAAGAAGCACAGCCAGGACCTGAATCCAGGCCATGGTAGGCCAGAGTATCAGGAAAAACCATGATGGAATCAATTTCCATTAAGATTCTGTTTTCCTACATGAAACTCAAGAAGAATGAAGTTCAAAATGTGGTCTCTTCGCCCCTTCCTAGAATTAAGAACAAAGCACACATTGAAGGAGTTACAGAGATCATGTGTGAAGCTGAATCAAAAGGATGGACCAACCAGTGACTGCGGCTGCCAGGGATCCTTCTCATAATCAGCCACCAAAAATAAACACTATTGCATATGCCAGCAAGATAATGCTCAAAGGGCCCTGATATACCTGACTCATGGGAGGCTATACCAGTGTCTGGCAAACACGGAAGTGGATGCTCACAGTCAGCTATTAGTTGGAACACAGGACTCCCAAGGAAGGAGCTAGAAAAAGTACCCAAGGAGCTGAAGGGTTCTTCAACCCTATAGGTGGAAGAATAACATGAACTAACTAGTCCCCCCTGTGCTCATGTCTCTAGCTGCATATATGGGAGAAGATGGCCTAGTTGGCCATCATTGGCAAGAGAGGCCCCTTGGTCATGCAGACTTTATATGCCCCAGTACAGGGGAACGCCAGGACCATTATGTGGGAGGGGGTGGGTAGGGGAGCAGGGCAGGGATGGGGGAGGATATGGGGAACTTTCTGGATAACACTTGAAATGTAAATGAAGAAAATATCTAATAAAGAAAAAAAAAGATTCTGTTTTCCTGACCTTGAGTGGGATATAGATATAGTTTTCTGAAGTTTTTTATTTTGGAGATAGTCACTGGGCTAAATGCAAAGTAAGTTTCCAAACTAATTTTTATCTGTGATATCCTTATCTTTTCCCACAGTGACTTAGTGGTTCCTGGATAGTTAACAGTCATATGGTTTTCTGCCCTTTCTTTAGGGACCCTGGTTTGTCTGAGTTGGCTTTTGCCAGGCAGTCAACTGATATCATCTTCCTCCCATGTGGCAGGGAGTTCCTTCTGCTTGGGCCAATGTCCTTGTCCTGTTTCTACACTAGTATTGGAGGGGAAAAACTATCCTGCTTGGGAAGGAGCTACCCAGATGGAATTTAAAGAGAGTAGAACACAAAGTAACTTAATTGTGTGGGGGAGAGCACATTTGAAGGTAATGGGGAAAAGAACATTATAATGAGAACAGTTCTAGATATAATGAAATGCCCCCATTGTTGCTATTTGTGGGCATCTCTTTTATGTGTATTAGGCTTATTTTGCTGTCTTCTATTATTTTCCTGCTGAGGATACCGATTTCTCTCCCGCAGCAGCATGACCCTTCCCTCAGAGACCTAGTCATACTCTGATTTCCATTATCTTAGAAGCACCAGCTTTTTAGTTGGGAAAATGAAACTACAGAGGGAGAGGGAAGTCTTGATATGCTCTGCTCTCACTCTCACTTTAGAGCCCAGACTGCATACATATACTCATATAGAGACCTGACACAGGTGCCTAGGCTCAAGGTCTTAGGCTCTCAGGCTTTCAAGCTGTGTGTACTCAGATGGAGATGAATGAAAAAAAAAAAAAAAAACCTAAATACTGAATAGATAAATCAATCAATCAATCAATTAAAAAAAAAATGAGTGCTTCTAGATGTAGTAGAGAAGAAATAGATAGGAGACTCTAGAGTGTCTTAGCACTGAGCTGGACCAAGCAAGAAGGGGAAGGAGAAAGGAGAGGATAGAGAGGGAAGCCAGGTGCAACAGCCAGAAGGCCGAAGGTACAAAAGGTATAGTAAGAAAATGACTGGATTATATAGGTAAGAACATCTTGCAGGTAGAGGCTGAGGAATGCTGGGAGAACCTGGAGGCCAGGACTGCTTTCATATGCTAAATAAACATCTCAGCAATTTGCTCTAGTTTTGAAACTTAACAGGAAACCTCACAGAGGTGGCCAGGCTCAGGTTTCCAGGCTCCCAGGCTTCCAGGATTCTAGGCTATATTGTGCAGATGTAACCTCATGGAAGCCTACCATGGGTTAGAGATGCTCATATTCTTCAAGACCTACAAGTGAGAGATAGCTTGAAACACAATTGTGTTTATTTTTGTTTCTTTGCATGCTCATTGCCTCATTTTAAAGATTTACATTTGTGTGTGTGTGTGTGTGTGTGTGTGTGTGTGTGTGTGTGTGTGTGTGTATGCATTATTTCATATGTGTATATCTGTGGGATATCCCTGTGAATGGGTGTTAAATGTATCTCTGTCTCATAGATTAAAAAAGGAGCCACTCTAGGGTGAAGTAGCCAAAGAAAGGTTGCTAAAACTGGTCAAAGAACAGTTCAGTCTTTCTGATTCTGGAAACATTTCGAATGCCTTATGTCACTGCACTAGTCTCAGATTTCTGTATACGTGGCAAGTATGTTACTTGGAAGTATATAGAAGAGCAAAGTGGAAGGACAAGAAATAACTAATGCAGTCTACACGCATCAGGTAAAACCTAAGAGTATTAAAGTGGACAAAATGTGTTCCATTGTGAACTATTGCTATTGAAAGCTTACATTTTTAATAGCAGTGAGATGTTATTTTCCTCATATGAAAACTATACATCTTGGGACTAGAAAAGAAACCCCTATTGAAGAATATTCAACATGAAGTCTTCATAATCTTTTTCTTCAGTGTCTTGTTGTTTATTTGTTTCTGGTGCTGTGGTCCAACACAGGTTTACTCCCCACTTCACAAAAGAGAAGGAATACTGCACCCCAGAAGGCTTCAAGGCAATAGGGAATTGAATGGCCAGTGTCATTCAAAATACTCAGTTAATATATTTTAGGAGGGACCTTGGCTGTTGAATGAGTTTATTTACTAAATGATACCTGTAAAAAGAGAAAACCAAGCAAGCAAAGATGCACTTACAAGATCCTTCACACCACCACTGAAGAATTTTTGACAGCACCCAATAAGATCCACTAGTTTATTTCTTTATTGTTCAAATCTTGTTCAAATTTTACTGAAGCCTAAGAGTATACCAGACGTGCAATGCATACGTGAAAGTGTCAGCCTCTAGGACTTCTTAAAAGACTCTCATTCAAACATGCTATTGTCTTTCATCAAAAGCTAAAAAAATAACTATACATAGTATAGAAGAACCAAATTGGGGGTGGGGGGGGGGAACGGCCAAGAATGATCATAAAAGCCAATTCAATTGGTCATTCCAAGTTGAATTTCCCATCCTCCTATGGATGTTGGGTCTTTCAAGCATCCAGTACTGACTTTGTATTGAACTTTCATTTGGCAGTTCCAGCTATAAGACAGAAGATGAGAAAATGACAATGATTTGGCTTTATGACATAAAAGTCAATAGTACAGGCCCAACTTTGATTACGGTGTGTTTCTTTGCACATGCCCAGATGACTTTAATTGAACCAGATTTAAAGGAAAGCAGATGCATGCCACAAAATAAGATGCTATATTTTGGACAGTGTCCTTTTAAAGTGTCCATGAAAGAAAAAATACAATCACCTACTAGCTGAGCTGTGCCAACAGCTGGACCTTTGAGCTCCACACTGAGATGTAAGAAGCAGTAAGTTACGATGGCAAGACCTCTGAGGCCACTTAAAGCTGGCATTACAGCTTCAGCATCTTCAGTTGTACCAAGGAGGCAGTGGGAGGTCCTTGTGAGGAGAGGCAGACACCACCCCCATCCAACATGAGAACAAATGTTTAGATTTGGGTCGGAAAGGTTGAAACAGGAGGATATTGCTCACAAAGGTAAATTTGAATCACCAAATGATGAGTAAATATCACATAGGAAAATCCTGACAAACAAATTTTATTTAAGAAAAGTGTCCCTTCTAGATGGTTAGTCAAGTCTGCGGTGCTTATTATCGCTAGAGTTTTCCAACCAGCCCATTTTATTTATTTTTTAACTTAAACAGCAGATGGCCTCTGACACAGGTCAAAAGAGGGAGATTTAACTCGCCATTTGCATTCAGTGTTCACTGTCTCATTAGACCAAATCCCATGGTCTCAGCTACAACCCGTTAGAAGACACAACATGCAGCAGCGATGCTACCGCAGTTATCAACTTCATCCCTTCCCCATTACTCTTTCCTTGGTCCCTGACAGGCTGAACAGAGAAAGGTAATGATCAAAAAGCCACCTGTTCCCCAGAGCAGTTAATGCAAATAAACCCTAGGCCATTGTGATGTTATTGGCACGTAAACCAACAAATGGATGCTGCATTCATCCCCTCCTGAACTGGAAACGTGCCCTAATTAAAGCAGACACAACAGCTTTGCAAATGCAGCCAGATAGTAAATGAAGGGGCTGACTGCCTGAGTCTTTAGCAGCCAGGCTATTGTGAGGTTGACATGAATATATAAACTCATCTGCAACTCAGTGTTCCCCAGTCTAAATAATTAGGGTTCAGCTTATCTACCCTTTAAGATTAGTGTGCAAAGCATAGGAATTTTAGAAGCAAATAGGTAACTTTTTCATACTGGGAAGGAACAATATACCTAAATTATGTAACTGAGGGGCTGGAGAGGCAGCTTGGTAGTTAGGAGCACATGCTGTTCTAGAGAACCCAAGTTCTGTTCCCAGCACCAATGTCAGGCAGTTCACAACTTACTCCTGCTTCAAGGGTATTTGATCCCTCTAGCCTCTACAGGCAAATGCATTCCTGAGTACCTATCCACAGACACATATATAATGAAAAAAAAAAATCTTCCAGCTATCTCACTGAAAGACATGATTGCTCCATACTCTTAAGGATACCCAGCCACTAACTCTTATCACAGATCCCCATTATAAGGTTATCCTAGCACCAGACACAGTTTCAGAGTGATGTACAGAGAAAGGTCAGGACAGGAAGTACCAAGAAGCATTGTCATCCATACTTTGACCAGAACTCTTTCTCTGCACATCACCACCATCTGCCCCAGTTTTCTTTATGATGCCAGAACAAATATCGTCTCTCCTAGGTGACATCAGCAAAGATTATGCAAATATAATAAGTCAGACAAAAAGAAAAGCTTTCCTTTGAAGGTCTTTGGATGCATTAAGACATTAGAGACATGTTCTCCAAGGTCTCTCTTGGGGACATAACACTAAAACTTAAGCTTTCTTTGCATATGTACTTCTGTGCAGGAAGGGAAGAAATCCATATGTTTTTATTATAACATTGTTTTTATTATTGCTTTGTTTTTATTATAGGTTGTATGTATGAGTGTGTGTGTGTGTGTGTGTGTGTGTGTGTGTGTGTGTGCCTGTGTACTTGCACACGTGCGCGCGTGCGTGCGCAAAATGCTCAGATAGCAAAATTCAAAGACAAAATCATATACCAAAGTAACTGTGTTCCAGATGAAATCTCATAAATGAAGGTTAAACACAGGCACTTCAATTTGTTCATTATAAGCTAGAAGAAAATACTGATGAGTATTTATATTTTCAAATGAAGTAGGGTATTTTTTTTCAACATAACTGCAAAGACTGTGGAGAAAAAAGGGTAGATTTAGTCACATACAAATTCAAAACTTTCATATAATAAAAATATTCATAAGTAAAATTTAAAAGCTAATGAGGAACCAGATAAATATTTCTGGCACACAAGTAAAAAAGATCAAGAAACAGTATATTTTTAAAACCCAGTTAGTAAAAAAATGAATATTCTAATATGTAATAAGTATATATGCAAAAATAAGCAATTTATTATAGATAAAGTATAAATGACTTATCAATGCACAAAAAGAATTCTACTTATCTTTATGTAACTAATGAAATGAAAATAGAGAACCTTATATTACTGTTCCTAATTCTCTTAGGGAATTTTTTTTTAATTGCCAGTTACCATGGCAACAAACATTGAAGAAAAAGGCCATCACTATGCTGTTAGTGTATGTGAGCGGCCCAATCTTTCTGAAAAAAATAGCTCCTAAAATAAATTAATAAGGTGGAAAGAACTGTGTTTTATCACCCAGTAATTCACATCTATCCTGGATACTTGGAATATGTACATGGTACTTAGGATACAAATCTCAATGGTAGACAGTTTGCCCTTGGTTCAACCCCAGTACTGTTAGAAATAATTGCAATTTAGAGATAATTAGTGATATTTGTCTAAAACAATGCTTACTAATACAACCATCACATTAGAGAGAAAAAATTTCACTGTATTTTATTAGCAAAGCAGTAACATATGGTATTCAGTGAAGGCTCTACCCTGCTAATGTGTACAAACTGCATTTGGATATTATTAATCTGTATGAGCTAGTTATAAAATACAAGGATGGAATTTATGTATGAAACATTTAAGATACATAATATGTACGGGCTGAAAAGATGGTTCAGCACTTTAAAACATTCAATACTCTTGCATAGTCTTTAAGTTCAGTCCCTCACGCCTACATCTAGCAGCTTCACAACTACCTATAACTCCAGCTCCAGGACATCAAAGCCTCTGGCCTCTGCTGGCACCTGTACTCATGTGTACATTCTTATACACACATACACAGAAACATACATACATGTAACTGTAAAAGACATTTTTTTAAAAATTAAAAATATATGCTCTATATAAATATATCATTATGATAGAGCATGTAAAATTATTAAAATTAAAATATAAATAAATAAATATAAAAGTATAAAATAAGTTACATGTATTTTATTGTGTATATACAGATATACAGATAATATTATCTCAAGATTGTTCTGTAAATAAATAAAAGCTCTCATTGAAATTTTTGTAGTGGTGTCTTAGTCAGTGTTCTATTGCTATGAAGAGGCTCCATGACCACAGCAATTATTATAAAAGAAAGCATTTAATTAGGGCTTTCATAGAGTTTCAGAGGTTTAGTCCATTAGTCCTGTTGGGGCACATGGTGACACAAAGGCAGACACACACAAGACATACACAAGAGACTCACACACAAAACACATACAAGTCTCTCTCTCTCTCTCTCTCTCTCTCTCTCTCTCTCTCTCTCACACACACACACACACACACACACACACACACACACACAAACACACACACATGAAAAACTGAAGAAACCAAAATTGAAATACAGATTTTAAAAGATCCAAGCAAACAAGTGTAATTTTGTAAATTCTTAGTGACTATTCAAATTCAGTATATAGAAAACAACAGCAAAAAGTCATTGCATGGCAAAGAAGTGTGTAAAGGAGGGCAAGGTGAACAGAAACAAGATAAGACAATGGGTTTCAACCAGAGCTGTAACACAGGTACCAGTAATGTGTCCTTTCAAAAAGGGAACTGAGAACCCAAATAGACAGAGCTCAAAATGGGAATCCTGAAGCTACAGAGGTAGTTCTGAGACTGACTTTCTCTATTCCCTGGGGCAAGACACTCATTCACTTTAGGTCTCATGTCTTTCATATAGAAACAAGTCTGTTATTGGGGCATGGATAAAGCATATCCGCAAATGTGACGCCTGAAGTTCAGGTCTCCAGCAGCCATGTGAGCCCCAAAGGTTAGGAGGCAGAGAAATGATCCCTGGGACAACTGAAACTAGACTAGCCAAAGTTAGCAAACTACAAGTTCATCAAGAGAACTTCCACCTCAACAGATAAAGTGGTGAGGACCACAGGTACATACAGTACACATACACACACACACACACACACACACACACACACACACACACACACGTAGAACACATTTGATATCTTTGATGTAAGGATGCACTTTCCACTGTTCCCCAAGAAAAACCTAACTGGGTATTAAAAACTGAGGCAGAAGGAACTATTTGGAAAGGGAAAAGCTGTTCTCTTCATTGAAGTAACACTGGTTTACCAAGCACACACCCTGCAAGGCAGGCCTCATGCCCAGGAGTAGTTACTAACAAACCATGCTTTGTTCCATTTCTTCTTCTTCTTCTTCTTCTTCTTCTTCTTCTTCTTCTTCTTCTTCTTCTTCTTCTTCTTCTTCTTCTTCTTCTCCTTCTCCTTCTCCTTCTCCTTCTCCTCCTCCTCCTCCTTTTCCTTCTTCTCCTCCTTCTCCCCCTCTTCCTCCTCTTCTTCCTCCTCCTACTTCTGCTTCCTTGCTTTTCCTCTTCTCCTCCTCTTGCTTATCCTCTTCTTCTCATCATCATTGTCTTCTTTATGTTTTTTTAGAGGAAAAAAAAACACATGAAGTCTGATGTACAGGGATCAAATAGGGATTGGGAAGAAATATGGAACTGGAAAGAATATGATTTTTTAAAAATATACTATGGGAAATTCTCTAAGGATAAAAGTGAATACATGCAAGAACTTTGAAGTGTCATAGATAGAAAATGTACTCTTTCAATAGTTTAGTTCTGTTCTAAGTGGAGAAGTGAGTGACATGACTCCTTGGCTTCCACAAACCCTTCAGAAGTGAAAAACATCTCCAGGGTGCCATTGGGCCTCTTTCTGCTCTATTTAGACATTTAACCTTCCAGAACAAATAAAGTATACTTTACAACTTAAAGCACGAGTCAGACATTTTTCTTAAAGGGGTAGAATGTGTATTTGATGGGTATTATTTTAAAATATTCCCATTTTGAGATTTCATTTTTACTTTATATGTGTGGCTGTTTTGCTTCTGGGTATGATGTGTAACATGGGCGAGCAGTACCCAAAGAAGCCAAAAGAGGACATTTGATCCTCTGGAACTGGAGCTGTGTGTTGCCATGTGGATACTAGAAACTGAACCTGCATCATCTTAACCAGTGAGATAATTTTCCAGCCCCCTAGAATATTATTTAAAAATATAAAAACATTATATAACACTTTACAAAAGCAGGCCTTGGTTCATGTTTTGCTCATAGTTTTCTGAATCCTTATTTTAAAAGTTTCCATTTCTACGATGTATTTCTTTTTTTTTTTCAACTTTTATTAGATATTTTCTTCATTTACATTTCAAGTGTTATCCAGAAAGTTCCCTATATCCTCCCCCCTCCCGGCCCTGCTCCCCTACCCACCCTCTCCCACCCCTTGGCCCCGGCGTTCCCCTGTATTGGGGCATATAAAGTCTGCATAACCAAGGGGCCTCTCTTCCCATTGATGGCCA
>CACVCL010032948.1:0-11737 GCA_902729485.2 Mus minutoides | reverse complement strand
ATCTTCCCAATCAAAATAGCAATGGCCCTGAAAAGAGTCTTTAATTTTCCCTCTGAAATTTCACAAGCCAGGCCTCCATCTTCTGCACTGTTCTCAACATTATCTTCCAAGCTCCTACACAACATCTGACAGAGCTCTTAACAACGAGTGGTTCTTCAACCCCAATGTTCCAAAGTCCTTCCACAGTCCTCCCCAAAACCTGGTCAGGTTGTCACAGGAATACCCCACTACGCTGGTACCAATTTGTCTTAATCTTCTGGAATCCATAGCTGGTATGCTATCAAGACCTCCATACCAAGATCCAGATCAGAGACTTCTATATCCAAGTCTCCAGGTTAGGGTCACTGGTGAGCCTTGCAAATCTGGATTGTAGCTCATTCCAAATATAGTCAAGTTGACAACCAGGGATAGCCACTACACCTACTAAAGAAAAATACTCAAGACTTTTTCTCCCAAGGGCTAGAGATTAAACCCAGAGCTCCATTCCCTGGGTGTGTGTGTGTGTGTGTGTGTGTGTGTGCGTGTGCACACAGGCAGTGGAGGTACATGTATGTATTATGGGGGAAGGGGGGCGGGAGAATGTGCTCACATGTATGAAGCCCCGAGGTTGATGCTGGGTGCCTTTCTTTTTCTTTCTTTCTTTTTTTTTTTTTTTTTTTTTGGTTTTTTTTCGAGACAGGGTTTCTCTGTATAGCTTGGCTGTCCTGGAGCTCACTTTGTAGACCAGGCTTGGGTGCCTTTCCTCAATTGACCTCCACCCTGACTTCTTCAGACATGGTCTCTCACTGAATCTGAATCTCCCTGATGAGGCTATGTTGGCCAAGCAATGAGCTTCAAGGATCTACATATCTTTCCCTCCCAGGGCTTACAGAACCACATTACCATGTGGGTTCCGAGAATCTGACACTTTATCAACTGAGCCATCTCTCCAGTCTGCTTATGCCTATTATGGCAGTAAGCCAAGTTTTTTCTTCTAATATTTCTTTATTTTTATTTTTATGTGTAGGAGTTGTTCTGGCTACATGTATGTCTGTGCACTACATGTATGCAATGTCCACCACAAACAGAAGAGGGCATCAGATCCCCTGGAACTGGAGTTAATAAGTAGTTATGCTAGCACCCCATACCATAGGTAGGTGCTAGGGGGATTGAACCCAGGTCTTCTGAAAGAGCCATCAGTGCTCTTAATTGCTGACCTATCTCTCCGGCCCTAAGGTAGCAGTTCTAAAGCCAGAACTTATCCTAAGGACATAAACACAGAAGAACAGAATGTCGTTTCTTGGTAACAAACACTTGGCAACATCCAACGTGGTCAGCAGTAAGGAACTAAAATGAGAGCATATACACAAACCAGCATGCAAACAACGCAAACTTATATAAAAATAATATCAAAGCTAGTGCACATTAACTAAAAAACATACTTCAAAACAGTAGGAATGGAATCTGATTTTGCAAAAAGACCCATGAATTCAAAATGCTGATGTTTATTAGCTGTGTGTACATCATGAAGGATTCCCAATTGAGGACAACTTAAATTTCCCATCCCTGTGCTGTCATGCATTTTCTGACTTTTAATGGTCTATTTATATTATTTTATAAGAATAAACACAGTAAAATTAAGACAGAAGAATAGGGTTTGCTTAGCAGACATAAACACGTACACCAACGGGTTCAACTTTCCTCAAGCTATTTGGCCAAGAAGTGCTCACCTGGGATAGACACATTCAGAAACCATACTGTACGCATTCTTACTCAGCATGTCCTAGCTAAAAATACCACCGAACAGCAGTCCTCAGAGTACCTGAAGCGGAAGCGATGCCTCAGTGTGTCTCCTATTTTGAATTACCCAGCATTCTTCCAGGAATGTTTTCTGAAGTATCAATTTTCCTTTTTCCAAGAACTTGACAAAATTCTAACTGTGGCTCTCAGTCTGGAAAGGAGTTTGGATAAACAAACTACAACAGGGTTTACAAACTTCCACAAAGAATAAGGACAGAACCCTTTCTTTTATGGGTCTCCACTCTAACTACTGAACTCTGACACTGTGGAGAAATAAACAGTTTAGATCCTAAGACAAGCGGGTATGGGTATAGATGACTTTCAAAAACAAAAACGAAAACTCTAAAACCAGGCAGTGGGCCAACCTTGAGGAGAAGGATGTGGTTTGCTGACCCCTGGACCAAAACCTTGTGTCATCATGACCTCCTTTCTAAAGCCCAACAGGGACCATTTGATACGCCGGAACGCCTTTATGCTTTTGATGTTTTATTCTGTTTTCAACATGATGATAGGTTTTCTTTCCTACCTATGTAGCAGTGCTCCGGCCTGGCAAAGATGGGCTCCACTTACATACAGGGCCTTTCTGTGACATGAGCCAGATCCTGCTAGAAATGGCTGAGAAGAATCCAAGTCCTGGAATAAAGAACCTGGGACAATGCACCACTATTGAGTACTTGGGAAACGTGAGGGGAACTTTAGAAAAGAGCCCACCCATTTCTATACTAGAGGCTAGCAATGGAGCCAGAGGACGACCCTACAGGCTGATCCCACTTAGAGGCACTTAAAATACTGAAGCAGAGAAGCTGTCTACCCCTGGAGCAGGGGGTGGGGCACCCAAAGATTTACAGAGGCACTGCACCCACCCCTCTTATTCCACCTCAGAGCCCACCTGTGGACTGGACAAAGCAGCCATGTACTCTGGGCTCCTTTCTCCCGTGGACACAGTTGGCTGAATCCCAGTGTACTGGAGCCAGGCAGAACTAATTAGATTAGGTGTGATAACCCATGCCCCTCGTCCTAGCACTTAAGAGGCTGAAGCAGGAGGATTCCAAGTTTGAGACTAGCCTGAATTCCAGTGAGACAAACAACAGCAGAGAATCAACTGGATTTCCTGTCCTGGGGATCCAGAATTGAGGAAAAGAGGGGAATCCTTGAGATATAACAGAGCAGTGTAACTCGCTGAAGACCAGATCGAACCAGGGTGAGTCAAGACTATAAACACTAAAATGACATGCAGAATCAAAGGACCTTGTCTTGTTTCTTGCCATACATATGTCTCAGGTGAGAGACAAATTCTGGAGCAAAGTGACCCACACTGAACCCCTCCGTCCCTCCTGAGACACTTGAAGTTCATTTATGGCCAGGCTGGGTGGTGCATGTTTACTGTGCCAGCCCGTAGGAGGCGGACTCACGAATTCAAGGCCAACCTAGGCTACACTGAGAGGTGCTGATGGAATCATAAGGGCCAAGAGTTCAAATCCCAGTGTGCACACAACAATCTGGCCATCTTGCCACCCTTCTAACCCCAGTTCTGAAGACAGCGGAGGAGAGGAATAACTGAGATTTAGCCCAGCTAAGAAAGCGCAAGCTTTTTTAGACCCTCAAACGAGGTGGGAGGGGAGAGGAAGAGGAGGAGGAGGATACGCCTGTGCACAGATTCACACTCACTCAGCACTCTCACTCAGGCACACATGCACACGCAGTCCAATAAATCTATTAAAAATTAAATTTTTTTAACCGGACGTGGTGGCGCACGCCTTTAATCCCAGCACTCGGGAGGCAGAGACAGGTGGATTTCGGAGTTCAAGGCCAGCCTGGTCTACAGAGTGAGTTCCAGGACAGCCAGGGCTAGACAGAGAAACCCTGACTTGAAAAAAAAAAAAAAAAAAAAAAAAAAAAAAAAAAAAAAAAAAAAAAAAAAAAATTAAATTTTTGCCGGGCAGTGGTAGCACACGCCTTTAATCCCAGCACTTAGGAGGCAGAGGCATTTCTGAGTTCGAGGCCAGCCTAGTCTACAGAGTGAGTTCCAGGACAGCCAGGGCTATAAAAAAAAAAAAAAAATTTTTAAATAAACCAATTTGCCCACAGCCCTCTCTCCCTGTGTCCTGGGAGCACCTTACAGACTTCTACCCAGCGATGGCCCTACCCCCCTGTGATAATGCAGTATGGTCATTAATTGACTGCCACGTTTTGTTTGGCCCCATGGTTTCTTTTGTTTGTTTTTAATTTATGATACCATCTAAGAATTGGAAAATTTCCACATTAAAAGTCAGTTTCCAGCTGTCTTGACAAACTGGAATCTCCAGTAATGCTGGAGCCATCCCCGTGGGCAGGGACATGCGTGCCAGGTAGCTGCAGTCCTCTTGTCTGGTTCCTTCCAGCTAGTGTTCCTTCTGTTACTGTTGCACTGTGAGGCTGTCTTTACCCCTCACGCAGAATTCCCTCTGTGCTGCTCTGTCTGCGAGAAGTGGATGGAGGGGGATGCAGTCTTCTGAGAAACACTGGCAGCACAATCTTCGCTTACGTGGCCAGTGGACTTAGCATTTAGTTCTGTGGCTCTCACCCCATGGGTCATGATCCCTTTGGGGGATGGGGACCCTATCGGAGTTCACACATCAGATATCCTGAGTATCAGACATTTACACTGCAACTTGTAACAGTAGCAAAATTACAATTATCAAGTAACAACAAAAATAATCTTATGGCTGGGGTCACAACAATGTAAGGAACTGTACTGAAGGGTTGCAGCATTAGGAAGGTTGAGACCCAACGAGTTCCCGGGACCTGGCCCTGAGAATGTCGTGGCTGACTGAGTGTGTGGCCTCTGTATTTCTCTGCTTCAGATATTGGGAAAGATAGAACAGACTCAAATAAAACCTATAATATTACAGTGTGGGAGCATCCAGTCTGCTAGAAAGATCTTTCTAATGCTGTAAGATGCCTCGAGTCTAGAACAGGACAGAGAGGAAACTGATTCTCCTGACGTTATCTCATCTCCATTCTGGATGGGGGTCCCAATGACGGTCAGGGCAGAGACTGACCTGGGAAAGGATGGTGGCAGATGAGGCGGTGAGGAATGGGAGCTAGAGTGACAGAATCTCCTGAAATGGAGGGAGCAGAGCTGTTGATGGGATGATTAAGTGTATAGAGCATGCCAGGCAATACTGCCATGGCTCCTCTACAATCCCTGTCGCCACAACTAATGTCAACACAGCAAAGATCACAATATAATCAAATACACAATCAATTGAGGGGGAGACTAAAAGCAGATTCTGTTCAGGCAAGCTGGATCTCCTCAGTCACTGTAACTAAAGTCACTTCGCCTCTAACCAGACCCCAGGAAGCCACGGCCACTGGGAGGTTGGGGGTAAGTGAAGAAGAACCTTCCCTCCTACGGGTGACAGCCAGTCCTTCTCATTTTCCCAGTTGGAAAATGGTGTCCTCAAATGAGAAACAGAAAGCTTGTCACAATGGAGTCACTCCTCCATGCCCAGCTACTTGACATCGATCGGCTCTAGAATCAAAGGCTTTCTTCACAAATGGTGGAAGCCTTTCCGAGCTGGCATAGTGCACAACTGTGCAGGTTGCTCCTGATCTCCCACAGACACCAGAGCAACATGGAGAGGGGGCCATGCAGACAGGTGGGCAACAGGAGTCCCGCCTACCATTATCTTGGCAAAGCTAGGGAGGCACTGGGGTGGATGGGAGGCACTGGGGCGGATGGGAGGCACACGTGCCTTTGCTCACTGCTCTTAAGAATTAGCTAGGCCGGGCGTGGTAGCGCACGCCTTTAATCCCAGCACTCGGGAGGCAGAGGCAGGCGGATTTCTGAGTTCGAGGCCAGCCTGGTCTACAAAGTGAGTTCCAGGACAGCCAGGGCTAAGGAGAAACCCTGTCTCGAAAAACAAAACAAAAAAAAAAAAAAAAAAAAAAAAAAAAAAAAAAAAAAAAAAGAATTAGCTAACAAGAGACTTGAAGGCAGAAGGATGTTTTAGTTCATAGTTTGAGGGTACCAGCCATGATGTCCGGGAAGGCGCAGTGGGTGGAGGGGGTGAGGCAGCTCTCACACGGCATCCAGTCACTATGCAGAGAGGGATGACTGGGGCTGCTCCACTTGCTTCCTCCATGCCCAGTGCGCCACCCCCTACCCAACCCAAGAATGGTGCTCACGCTCACCTTATGCAGAATGGGTCTTTACAGTTAAACCTTTATTTTCTGAAAATGCCCTTGTAGGCACACCTGGAACTGTATTTCCGTGGCTGTTCTAAACCCAGAGTTGACAGGTTGGTATGGTAGGTGCAGAAGGACAGGTGGGACTTGGGACTCTGCAAAGCTGCGACCTGCACAGTCAGAGGGAGACATCTGCCTCCTGGTGAGGAATGAATGCATATGCTCTGGGTTTACTGCAAAGACCAAGGTCTGCAAGTAGTCTCCAGGCCCATGAGTCCTGTCACGGCCATAGATAAACATCCTGGCTGGAGGAGACAGGCTTCATTAACCACTAGTCCAAATTACAAGGAATAGTCTACAGAGTTCAGCTTCATTCTCAGGCACTATCCTGGTGCACTGATGGGGGTGGGGGTGGGGAAATGCCATCCTTGTCCTCAGATGCTCCCAGTTCAATGAGGCCAACAGGAGACAATGGTCAGGTCTGTGTGACATCCATGTGAACAAACACCAAGTTGAAGCTAAACCAAGGAGTCTGGAGTGGTCCTGGAGCAGACATGAGTTGGGGCGAGGGTAGGGGGGCGCAGTGCTCCAGGGAGGTGAGGTGAGGCTGACGTGAGACCCACTCAGTCACTGGTGCTCTTTCTTGTCACCCTGGTGGCTTACGGAGCCACTTGGTCCTGGGGCATCTTGGAAACTGTGCTAGCATGCACACTCGGTACCCAGCTGGGGGCTGGAGAGAATGGTGCCAACCCAGGACATGACAGGGAAGGAGAAGCAGAGACATCTGAAGAATGAGCTGAGTCAGGCCCCTCTTCTGTCACTGAAAGTCCTGGGCCTGCCCATTCTTTCCTCCCAACACAGGAATAGCAACACTGCCTCTTCCATAGAGCCTGCAGGGTCAGAGCAGGCTAAACCTCCCAAGTGTGCCCAGGTAGCTCTGTAGTGCTGGGCTCCAGAGAGACAGTGTGGGGACTATCTCAGCTTTCCAGGAGGGGCCATAGCCAACTTTCCCCCCTTTAAGTGAATGGGTCACTCACTCACTCATGTAGAGAACACAGCCACAGAAGAGCTCAGGAAAAGGCGAGTTGTGCATTCAGGTCTCTGCTGGTCTCACTCAGACCAGAGAAGCAGGACAGAGAAGGATCTGTGGCCCCAGTGGAGGAGGACTGGCTACAGCCAGAGCTCAGAGCGTTGGCTGGTGAGGGCCTTCAGGCCTGCAGGACCCTTGCCACCCAGCTGGGACCTCCAGAGGCAAGTCCCCAAGACATCAGTTGGAAAGCCATTTCCAACTTTGGCTGACTTAGTGCTAGGTGACATTACATACCTCTGTCTGTCTCTCTGTCTCTCTCTGTCTCTCTGTCTCTGTCTCTGTCTCTCTCTTCTTGTAAAGAAGAACCTTAAGATATGTGACATCACCCAGGTCAGAAACAAGCCCTGGTGACAGGAGGCCTCAGGCAGAGTCCCCCTGCTCTTTCTGGAGTGTGGGAAATGAACACAGCCTTCTGGGGCTGCCGACGGGTGGAGGGGGCAGGACCCTGCATAGCTCCTCAAGAGAAGCAAAAATGTGCTGTCTCCAAAAATAAACCCAATGCAGGGATGACAGTGAGTAAAGGGTTGAGAGCACGTGACTGTGGCCGCAGTCCTGAAATACCAGTGTGCTACAAAAAGGAGCCTGTGAGAGGCAGAGTGCAGGCGATTCAGGAAACAGCCTCTTTATATGGTCTCATCCGAGTGGGCCAGGATTCAACCAACTGGAATTACCATGTCAGAGGGAGCCTCTTGGGCCAGACTCATTTCTGATCTTTATATGGTTCCCCCAGATTCCTAAGATGCCGACACACAAAGATGCTGGCAGTGCCAAAAAAGGAGCCTTTCGAGTTTGGAGCCTTTGCTCATACCCTCAGGAGCTCTGAAGAAACCCTACTCCCACCTACCCTTAAGATGAAGCTGGCTTATCTGAGCTCCCAATCTAGAATACAAGCTGTTTCAAAAAAAAGTCAGTGCAGCCGGGCAGTAATCCCAGCACTTGGGAGGCAGAGGCAGGCGGATTTCTGAGTTCGAGGCCAGCCTGGTCTACAGAGTGAGTTCCAGGACAGCCAGGGCTATACAGAGAGACCCTGTCTCAAAAAACCAAAAAAAAAAAAAAAAAAATTCAGTGCAAGCATACATAAATGCCCAGCGCAGACACACAGCTGAGCGAGAGCTAGTGCAAAGGTCACACTAGCCACCTTCAGTTCAAACGTTTATGAAAACAAACTTCCTTCCGTGCTCCAGCAAGGCGGGTGCACACCTCTGAGGGCCGGCATCCCTGCCTTTCAGCCCTCCTGTGACAGGATGTCGCCAGGGCTATCAGCCTCCCACCCAAGCCCTGGGTCTCCCAGCTAAGACACTGCTGAGCTGTATTTTCCCACAGTGGATTTAAGGTCAAGGAGGGACCCTGGATCCTCAGAGCTTTCAACTGAACCCTTTTGAGAGTAAACACAGCTCTCTGTGTGAAAGAACAAACTGAAATGGACCTCATTCGATTTTACAAACAAGAAGGGAAGAAATTAATCTGAGCGTTAATGGACACCAAAGCCACAGGAGGAAGGTCTGCTGGGAAGGACTGCTTGTTTTCACGATTCCCAAAACAAAACGTGCCCCATACATAAAGTTCTGAGTTGTGAGGAAGGCCTTGTCTGTCATCACCCCAGCTCAGCCAGCACGCTGTGTGGCGGTAACAATGGGACAGATCGTGCCATCCCTTGAAGCAGGCGCTCAGCACCACCCCGGAATGATCCCTGCCAAGAATGTTCCTCTGGAATCTAATCAAGTCCTCCGATCTGGTTCCCGGTAAGCTGGAAGTCAGGTAAGAGAGGAAGAAGCTAAATGACCCCAGAAATAAAGACTCTAATGAATCTAGAATGGGGAACCCTGGGAAAGCCATCTGTCAGACCTCTTCAAAAAGCCAAAGCCATTAAAAAGGAAAAGGTGCAGGAACACCGTACATGGCTTCAGAGCCTTGACCGGAGTCCCGCGGTTCTCTATGGGTCCTGGATTGGTCTTTTTTTTTTTTTAAACACTCATTATAAAAGCAATTTTGGAATAGAAAACAAAGACACACCTTGACAGTACTGGGGAATGGCTACACCACTAGGGTGACAGCTAATTCTCTAGGAAAATGTCACCTTAGGTAAATGGGAAATATGTAAGTAACATGTTTTGGATACAACTCAACAAAGGCTATACACAAAGCGTGACTTTTACATTTTAAAAGATTTTACAACTTATAATCTAAGCCAACAAGACAAGCATTAGTTCCAGTTGAGTCTAGTGAGGACTGCAGGCTCTACCTTGTACCATCCCCCTCTCCTTTTCCAGATGCTTCTTTTGGTAATGAACAGATGATCCAGTCAAGGAGGAAGGCACAGTACGAAGTTCGAGGTAACAAAGAGCAGAACAGAGCTGGTGTGTGTGTGTGTGTGTGTGTGTGTGTGTGTGTGTGTGTGTGTGTGTGTAGGTGGTGCATTGTGCAAGCTGTTCACGGATATGTCTGCTCAATAAAAAACTGACTTTAACAGGAACAGAGACATTCTCCACTTAATGGCCAGGAATTCCTAATGCCACAGCCAGAAAATAACTTTCCACCAAACACATCAGGTCTTGTGATCCCTGACATGAGCGGAAGCAAGGGGGAAAGGTGCTTTTATTGCTTATTTGGTTTTGTTTTGCTGGAGACTGCCCTGCCTCCACCCCCAGCTTCAAGCACACTAAGCAAGAGTTCTACCCCTGGCCTACAATACCCCGCCCCGTGCTGTGCTTTTAGATGAAAGTACCCCCATCCCTGGCCCAATTTATGATGAATGATAACTTGTGAATATATGCATTATGAACTCAGGGTAGAAAGCTCCAGGCCTTTGCCCAGCCACTAACCAACCTGGATGTTTCCTCCCATTAGAATCTCTTCTGTTTTACAATCCCATGATTCCATGGAGCTATGAACTATAGTATTTTGGATTCTTGGAGCTGGGACCTAAGCCAAACAAATCAATGCTAGATGGAGCATTTGTGACCCATGTGAGTGGATATGAAGGAGACGGAGCAGACAGAGAAGACCGGCTACAGGGAAAAATCAGCAGCAAGAACTGACCAAAAGTGCCAGCCTGGGCACAGCCAGAGGATGCACTAGGTAAGGGTAGGTGCCGATGATAAGCAGTATGTAAGGGCAGGTTGCTCTGCTGCGTTTCAACTCAGTGAAGGCTCTCCTGCCATATCAAGTTCCCAGAAGAGGAAGAAAGGCTGAGGTTAGCTCCAACTAAGGTTGTTTGGAGAAGGTGGGACAAGGACGGGAAGCCAGGCCAGTCGGATGGTACAACTTGTCCTGAACCAGCTGAGACCCCATGACAGTCATGTGCATGCCAGCTAAGAGGACACGGTGTTGAATGAGATGGTCACAAACAAGGTCACTTGAGGCTAGACTCAAGCAGCCCCAAACAACTCTATCACCACATCTATCTATCTGGACATTAAAGAGAAGCCCTGAGAAGCCAAAACCAAAACTTCATTTTCTACACCAAAAGTAAGAGGTTCCTAATGATGATGTAAGTATCTTGTGATGCAGGAGGACCAGCAAGTGGTTTGGGCTAACCTCTACTCTGCTTGCCCTGGGCTTACACTGAGGGAAAGGTCAAGGGCAGAGGCAGGATTAGAAAGTGATGTTGAAAATAAACCAGGACAGCTTCAACATCAACAGCCCCGGCAACAGTGATCAGACGCAGGCTTCCTCCCTCGTGCCGGGGATAGGGGCTGTGGGAAGGTTTTGGCAGCATCGCAGGATCTTTGCAGGGCCTGCCCTGCACATGTTCTTCCCCGCAACCTAATCATCATCTCCCTGGCTTCACACAGAGGGGAGACACACGAGCTCTTCTCTCACTGGGATGAGTGTGGAAGCCAGGCTGTCTGTCAAATGATCTGGTGGCATGACACCCGAAAGCCATCAAACTGTCCACTCTAAGTCACTCCTGGCATATGGCTGCCAGCAGTTTTCAAAGAGGCTGAACTAAAGGGTACAATTTTCAGCCCTGAAAATTATGCTTAAAATTCACCCTGTATTCCCCCACCTTGGAGAGCATCCCTTGGGTCATACTAAAGCCAGCTCCCCCCTCATCCTCTCCTTGGGTCCACACACCGTCCAGACACTAAGGAAGGCATGCCCGGTTCCCCCATGCATTCTGCCACTTAGCCAACATAAACATTCTTTCCAGCTTTCATCAGAAACCAAAACCTATACATTTTTGTCATTCTCTTTACTCTTTTCCATTTGTTCAAATTAATCCAGCATGTGTGCAGCGAGATGAGCATGGTGTGGAGTGAAAGGGTGTAAATTCCTGGCCCTCTAGAAAGTCACCCCTCCTGGCACCTGTGACTCCGTGGCTGTCTAATCCGTCTAGACTTGCCACCTCAACCAAAACCAGAGCAGAATAACTTGGAGCAAGTCAAGAGCAGGAGCTGGAAGAAACCTGAGCTGCTGTGTGGTTCCTCTGGGGCCACTATGACAAAGAAGGGGGGTGGATAGAAGGAGGGAGCCCCTAGCTGGCTGCCCCACTGTGTGAGACCCAGAGCGCTGAGCTCCATTCCCACCCCATGTCCCAGTGGTGACCCGGGAACATCAGGTTGCACACTGCGGTCCTCAACCTTGCTTCAGCTCTGAGAATTCAATAGGACATGCTGTCAGCACACAGCAAGGATGTGGCTGATGTTTCGGTCTGGTCACTCCCCATCATGTCAGAAGTGGCTCCTTGATCCCCCC
>CACVCL010032947.1:0-11741 GCA_902729485.2 Mus minutoides | reverse complement strand
TTTTTTCCTTTCAATACTACTTTCCAGTTATTATTAATAGTGTGTCCACTTGTACTCTGGCCTGTTTCACATTAATAAAAAGATTGTAGTTTTAAATCTTTCTAACTCTATAACTAAAACTTATAATTTCCATGACTTAGAACTAAATGGATTCTTTGGCCTCCCATTTTAAGGGTACTTCAAGCACATTTAGGTTTAGGTTTCATTGATACCGTCATAAAATATAGTAAGGTAACACTGCTGGCCATTCAGTCAACTGGCTTCTAGTTCTGTGCATGTGAAAGACAGATATGAAGTGTGCTTGAAGGCTGTGTTCCACCATGGGGTGCACAGTTGAGGAAATGCCTCCAGGAGATCCAGCTGTAAGGCATTTTCTCAATTAGTGATCAATGTGGAAGGGTTCATTGTGGGTGGTGCCATCCCCGGGCTGATAGTTCTGGGTTCTATAAGAAAACAAGCTGAGCAAGTCAGGAGAAGCAAGCCCAGTAAGTGGCACCCCTCCATGGCCTCTGAATCAGCTCCTATCACCAAGTTCCTGGCCTGACTTCCTTTGGTAATGAACAGCAATGAGGAAGTGTAAGCTGAATAAACCCTTTCCTCCCAAACTTGCCTCTTGGTCATGATGTTTTTTTGCAGGAATACAAACCCTGACTAAGCCTTGCAAAAAACACACTGAAAAATTCATTATGCTTTTTCTGTAAGTCATTTCTGTTAAAGGCGTTCTAAATATCTTTCAAGATCTTGTTGGATTAGTATCTGAAAACAAAATATTTTACCTTTCTGGATTTAGTCTTCTCTCATGAACAATTTATAAATTCTAACAAATATAACTGTCACCGCGTCTGAGTGAGACTTGCCCATGTTTACTTATTTATTTTTGTAGAGTGGGGTCTTTCCATATTGTCCACACTGACCTCAAATTCAAAACCCTCCACTCAGTCTCCAGAGCAGCTGTGACGGCAGATGCCATGCCGACACAGCCAGCCCCCGCTCATGTCTTAGCTACCAGGCATAATCATAGTAATTTTATACATTCTATTGTATTTTGTTTATAGAAAATGAAAGCAGAGATACTGAGAATAACAATAATTTCAACTCTGTCTAATGCTTGGTCTTGCTTTTCATAATTATAGAAAACATCCAATGAGCAGATTCTTTAAATAGCATCGTCCCTTCTTTCTTGAAGTATGGGGCTTCTGTTTGTCACATTTCCACTCCACAAGTAAATGCACACAACCCAGTACAATAGTGCTCCAACAAAAGGAGTGGATGGAGATTCAAAGTGTGTTCACTTGGAACTAAAGAAGATACTGTATGTTATTCAGAATGGAATATCCACAGGTCAACCTGTTTAACTCAACACTGAATTAACGGTCCCTGTATAGCTTTGTAATTTGGAGACTGTTATTTCCAGAAGGAGTCAAGCTTCTAAATTAAGTACAACTCACAAAGTATGCATTTGCTGAAATTCTGTAGCTGTGAGATCTGTGCCCTCCACTTTTCTGGAGAAGGGGAGGCAACCGTCCCAACTCTAATCATGTGATCGCTGTAGCTGAGCATCTGGCTAGCATGAAGACGAGGGACGTGGGAGAAGGTGGTCTGAGTAGCTTGATTTAAGAAATTAGAATGAATATAGGAAATGAAGTGAGGCAGTACTGCTTGAGAAAGAAGGAACAAAAGAATAGCTTCTGTACTCTCTTCCCACTCTTCCTTTTATGTGACTGTATTCTTTGGACATGTGAACAAACATCTATTCATCCCAGTTAGGGAACCTATGACAGACCAAAGTAAGGATCCCACTGGTGTCCAACTTGGTGAACCAATGAGGAATGTGGGTGAGGCGTTCCTTACAGGAGCAGAAATGACTCCAAGACAGATGCTTCACCAAATCTGACCCTAGCATGGGTGACAGATCATAAAATCTGGAACCCTGGAGCACACTGCAGCCAAGTTAGAGAGTGACCTCTTTGCCCCTTATGGGCAGTTAAACTGCTCTGCAACTCTTCTAGGCAACTTGGCTTATCTAAGAGTATCAGTAGGCTGTCCTCATTGCTTATATAAGCCTGTAGAGGGATGGAGTTAGTAAATCTTGTCAGTTTCAGGGACTTCCTGACACTTTTTAGTTGTTTACCTCCTGAATTTAAGGAACTTCCCTATGTGATGAAGTGTTTCACCTCCTTTAAGACATCCTGTGTCTTAAAGCTTCCCTCTGAGGTGGACTGTTTTATCTCAGAGGAAATACCCTCCCTCTTCATCTTACCCTTTCCTTTATGTTTATCATTTTCCATCCTGTTGAAAAAATATTAGTAGTTCATACAGGGCAAGAAGGGCAATGACACAAACCTCATTCTATGTGAATGACAGAAACTCTCTCTTCTTGCTTCTTCTTCTGACTTCAAGAACCAGACCTTGAATTACTCAGTTTGAGTGAGACGTGGGTGGATGATGCTGAACCTGGTGTGGAGAACCTGCTCCATGTGATGTGGAATTTCAGGACCCAGATAAGGGATACAGGTTTGACCATACCAGTTCCACATGTGGGTACATTGCTTCCCACTCGGGACACTTATTATCTCTCATTGAGACTGTTTTAATATTCCAGGAGCTAAATAAGTCTGGTAGAAAGTCAGTTGTTTGCCTGAGGTTTTGTTTTAAGTCCACATTTTTAAAATATCCCTAAGTACAATGAGTTAATCCCATACCCCCTTAAAAAATTGTAACAAGGTATAAGCTTCATTAATATGAAAAAAATTATGAATGGTGTTGTAGTCATTGCTTCTCCCATCCTCTGTAAGCTGAAAAATTTGAAACGGACAGAAAAGAAACAAAGAAAAGGGGAGAGAAAAAGACCCCGCATGTATGTGGCTGTGGCTTATAATTCAGAGAAGATGCATCTTTGTGGATCTAAGCAGGGCACGTTCAAACCAGTGCCCATTAACTGTGCATTGCTAAAGGGCCGATGCAGACTTGTGGCTTAAAGGCTCTGAGTCTGATTAGTCTATAGTTGATTAACAAGCAGTTAGAAGTCAACACCAGAGAGCCCAAGGTCAAGAGTCAGCTTTCTCTGTGGACAGTCACTGACAGATACCTCATCCCAATTCAGGTGATTTGTCGTGTTATGTTATTGATGATAGAGGACAGAATGTGGATGGATTCAAGCTAAAACCATCATCAGAGCCAAATCACCGCGTGCAATTGGTCCAAGTGGCATGCTTCTATGGTTAGGGAAGCTTGAATGGTAGCTAACCGAGAAGTCTAGCTTTGCCACTTTAGTAGAATACTCTGAGCAAAACATTTCGCTTGCAAAGTCTTAAGTGTTTATCCATCAAATGAAGATCATCTCCCTGAGGACATCGCATGGGCCGAAGAGGATATAGGTACTTGTCTAACCGGGTTAGAGAGATGCTTGCGTATGTCTGTCTGACCAGCTCTGGGGCTGGTCCTAGGTCTCAGCACACCAGTGTCCTTACCCCTCTGTGCTCTGGGGCTGGCCCTAGGTCTCAGCACACCAGTGTCCTTACCCCTCTGTGCTCTGGCAATGCTCTGTGCTTGGCCCCCTCCAAGATCTCTGTATTGCAGTTGCTTCCTCCAGCCATGCAGCTGGACAGGGCGATTTGGTGAGTGATTTCATTTACTTAAGGACACACTTACACTTGATGGGTCTGAGTGATGGGGATCACCTGGCACTAGGAGACAATGAGAACCTTACGGATATGTGCACAGAAATTAAGTGGGCCTATTAGCCTGGAGGCTATTGCCTCGGTGGGCCTTGAGGTGTATCTGAGTGTCCATATGTCTTCCATGTTATGGGGGCTGTCCAGTTGGTTCTCATCCTAAAGTCACTTTCACGCTGGTTTCCATGAGTAACACTGCCGACTCTCTCTTCACTTATAAGTTTGTTCTGCTCCTCAGGAGTAATAGGCACCATAAAGAAAAAGGTCCGGCATACAAATTATAAATAGGATCAATAAAAATATGATGGAATGATGCTTTTAAATTCTCCTTCTAAAATTATTAGCTCATCTTGTGGAGAGAAAAATGCAAATGTGGTGCTAATTATGAAGATCCATCTGTTACACTTAAAGTACCATGGGAGGGGAGCGGCTAAATTGAAAGCTTTTCTGCAGTTCTTTGCCATCTTTGAAGATGTACTTTTATTTCCATTTCAAGCAAACTTTGATGACCTCTAAGGTGGCACGTCTACCTGGAAGCGTCGGCATTGCCATTTGCAGAAGGCTGTTCTCTCCCTCACTCCTGTTTTTGGTTTGATATATTCTGCAGCAAGTATGTGGGCCGCACTCAATATCTGCTTAATGGACACTTGAATAATTACTTGAAAAGGTCTGTTAAATAAATTATAAACAGCAAGTACTCAGTGCCCACAAGCCCCTAAGTACTTCTTCAGAATGTCAGGCATTTGAAATCCTCTACTTAGCAAGGATTCCAAGAAATATTTATTAACAAAGGCTTATTGACAATCTTCTCCCTTGTAACCCAGAAATTCTGTTCAGGTCAAATTTAGTCTTGAGTCAAGAACTCATCCCCAGTTCTTAGGTTTGTAGTATTGGTAATTTTCGAATCGATCATCATTAATGCCTGCCTACAAGGCCTCTCTACATACTGCTAATGCTCAAATACATGATCTTCTCATTGTTGAGGTCTGACTGTGCAGTCTATAAAAAGAGATTTGTAAAACTCTCAATGCAATGGGGGAGATGAAGATACTAAAAGCTGCTAGTAATCTAAAAGGAGAGAAACGGGGGCCTGGGGATGCAGGCCTGGGTGTGACCATGGGGACTAAAGGTGCAGGGGGGCTGGGTGTGAACATGCTGGGGGATGCTGAGGATTCAGGTCTAGGTGTGAACATGGGGACGAGGTGAGGATGCAGATCTGGGTGTGATCACAGGAGGCAGCAGGGTGCTATTTCCCTCCAGAACTGAGCAAACCATTACAGAAGTACGTACAATGAGTTTTGTGGTCCTTTAATGAAGTGTTGAGTAGAAGGTGGCATTTGAAAGACAATCCCTAGTCATGCCAGGTTGGGGAGCAGTGATTTGCAGATGTTCTAATAGCACACACAGGCACATAGGCTACGGATTTCACCCCAGGTCTGTTGCACTCTGATGGCCAGTGTATGTGTACACCTAGAATCCAAGTCACTCTAATCTCAGACTATCCATGCACCAGCACTTCCCAGCTACTGCTGGCTGTGCAGTGGGGATGCTAAAAACCCAGACTCCCTCAGGAAACAGCAAAGATCAACTTAATTTGATGGGCAACCAGATACAGATGCGGTTTCTTAAAGCAGAACACTGCTGTGCTCTAATAGATAATTGTTAAGTATTGCAGAGAGCCGATGCCTTGTTTCAGATGAGGCTTGGAACCCTTGAACCCATGGCCCAGCGGCGGCAGGCATTGTGGAGTGGAGATGACCATGTTAAGAAGCTTGGTCAGGAAGCAAAGAAAGGCAGGCATCAGCCAACGAGGAAGTGGACAGTGAAGAACACTTTCTTCTCTCCACCAAAGCAGCTACCCTGTTTGACTGTCTCGCTTCCGATGTTCGTTTGTTGATTTAAACAATCTGTGCTCATTTTACAAAACTGTAACAAAATGCCAAGAATAAAATTACTTACAACTTCACAACTCTGCAGATCCTGTGAACATTAGACATCTCTCTTTAGTCTTTCTTTTTTTTTTTTAATCTATGAGATATTTTTTTGGAGATATTTCTGGAAGTATTTCTCAGAATATTTAGCTACATAAGTCTCTTGTGTATCAATGGTTCCCAAACAGTTTGTGTTCAAGACTGTTTTGTATGCTTGGAAATTGTTGAAGACTTCAAAAAACTCTGGTTTATGTATGTTATAGCCTCTTTACTTTCAATAAAAAGTACAGACGTTTAATATTATTTTTATTTATCTCTGCTCTGGTTACCATCCATCATCTATCTATCATCATCTATCTGTCTAATATCTCAGTTTCTCTCCCATCACTCCAGGAAGGGTGGTACCCCACTCACCTGACAGGTAATGAACTTTTCCTGGCATCTTAGCTCCTTCCTAAAGATTGCTTTACTAGCAAGCTCTATATCTTATTTACTCTTGCATTTCCTCTACCATATAATGGGTCCTTTCTTCTGAGGAAATGCCATGTAAACACAATAGTACAACAGGCATTTTGTGGGTCTCTAGCTGGTGGCATTGGCAGAGTCACTGTGTAGGGAAGGTGGCTCTTTCTGTCATTGCGGGACAGTATGGGTCTCTGCTCTCTGAAGTGGAAGGGGTTTGATATAATGACTTGCTGCCAGCTGGCTAGCAGGTCTTCCCCAAACTGACCACCTTAGGGGCTCTGCATGAGTCTCTGGCTTTGGCAGGGTGGGATTTCATAGCAGCTGCAGCAGCTGGAGGAGCCTTGAGAGTCGGAGGGCACCCATGTTTGATTCCCACTGGCTTTCCAGCTTTGGCACCATGTCTTCTTGGTCCCCTTATTCCTAAGATTGTTGCAATGAGGAGCTGGCTGAGTGTGTGTGTGTGTGTGTGTGTGTGTGTGTGTGTGTGTGTGTGTGTGTAAGTCCAGGACAGCTTTATAAAGTCAGTTCTCTCCTTCCATCTGTACAGCGGTTCTGCAGATCATCAGGCTTATGTGGCAAACACTTTTACCTACTTAACCGTCTTGCTGTGCCGCTGTCTCCTATTTTTTATATATTTGTAACACAGCACTATCTTCTTATCTATATTGATATGAGACAAAGGCTGTATGCACTACGTCCACTGCCCTACCTCTGTGTGCGTACCCTCCTGTTAGAAACTCCTGCACCGCACCCTCACGTCACCGTCTGTGCCCATTCGTCTAGGCTTGCGCTCGGATAGCTGCTCAAATATTGCTCTGGATGTTTCTGTAAAGGTAGGTTCACACAAAATTAATACTTTGAGTTGATCTGTGTATAACAGACTGACTAACCGACCAGATTATTTTCCACTGCGCAATTATGTTTTACATAGTATTCTGTTTAAAAATAGATCAAATATACTATGATTCCAAAAATCTTAATTTAATATTATTAAAGTTAATATATTTTACAAGTATACTCTTCTACCTAGAGTTAAGAACAGGATTATTTTGTAATTTTTGTAATCATCATTTTCTTGACATCTGTCTTGCTTTAAAAGGGAGATTTAAGTTGCCATATCTGTGCATTCAGTTTATTGCAAAAAGTTGATTTGACTACGCACATGACAGAAATATGAGCTTACACATATCTGCAGTTGCCAAAAAAAAGCAGTATTTTAAATAACATTTTCAAATGGTTAAACTCTTTTATGATGCCATCAGACAATTTGACAAGTGGTTGTCTCTTAAAGTTTGATTGATGTAGAGCCCATGAACGGCTGTTTTTCTATAGCTGTGGTGACACACGGGGCATGCATCAAATCCACTCCAGCTCGCCATCAGGAGGAACCTTTACCCACTTGTGGTTTATAATGCCATGTAACTGGTATAGCATTTCCCAATATTTACATGTATCACTTTGTGACAAAAAGAAAAAAAAAAATCTACTAACACCACTAGTGACCTTTTCTTATCAGCGTCTCACTACAGATTAGTGGCCAAGCACACTACAGAAAAATCTTATTTCTTTGCTTGAGAGTTCATATTTTATTTTTGGCAATAAACAATGGTAAGCTCTGTGCTTACCACAGAGAAATCATTTATCAAATACTCAGGTCTGGGCAATATCACACTGATACTTGTTCAAGCGAAAACGATATTTTGTTGGGGGAGAAAACAGGAAGAAAGCAAAAAGATAGCAAAAGCAAGCCCATGCCCTGGCTGTCTCATCCGTAAAGGACAAATATGAAGTTCCTGTTTGGTCAGAACATTTAAAGTGTGCACGTTTCAGTGTTGACACTAATAGGTATGGTTTTAATTTGTTTCATGAAGGGTTTTCTTAAGAAACACTGGCATTTTCTTTGGTTCTAAGGGCATGGAGAGAGGACGTCACGTGCGTGTCACTTCACAACAAGCAAGAGGCCTAGCTACTCAGCAACGTCAGCGTTGAACAAGAATAGCAATCTCTAAAATAGGTTTCTCCCAGACCTCACTCTGAAAACCACAGTTTTAATTGAAATCTCCTATCTAATCCCTGCCTGTTTTGGAGGGGGAGGCGCCTTTTGTGAGTTTTAGAAGAACTTCTTGGAGTCTATTCTTACAAGTGGTAAAAAGCCCTCTGAAAACCGTTTGGGACTTCCTTCAGAAAGTTAAGAACCATGCAATTACTCCTATAATAAAGAAAACATGTGTCCATATGTAGACTTATATATAAATATTTATTACAACCTTGTTCATAATAGCTAAGTCCTAGAAACAGATGTTATCTGCAGGTGAACGTATGAGCCAATTTTGGCATCTCCATATCTTGGACTGTTACCAAACAATGACTGGATGAAGTACTCATATATGCAATATGGGAGACGCTCAGGATAATTACGCTCCGTGACTCAGGGCCAGGATTATGCACTACGTCCGTTTCATTTACACTCTCTAGAAACCAGCCAGTGTTTGTCCTGGGATGAGGCAGAGGTCTAGCTGGGGGAGATGGGTGGGTGGAGGAGAGCAGTGGGAAGGAAGAAGGGTACAGAAACAAAGGAAGGGAACCTGGCAGGGAGAGAGATGAGTTACAAGTTGGCACAAAGACACTTTGAAGGCTGACAGAAGTCTCATTATCCTGACTGTAGCCTTGGTTTCACGGGATTGGCCTAAAGTTACCAGATTATATGTGGGAAAGCTGTGTGCTTGGCTATGTGTCATTCCTACCCTAATAAGTCTGTCTAACATGGTTTAGGAGTGCAAAATTAAACCACAGGTTCCAGTATGCAAATCAGCTGAGAGTTTATACTCTATTACTTCTGAGTCCTCGGAAGTTATCTGGGGATGTATAATGCCCTCTAAGACATGATCGTCACACAGGTTTCAGATCTCTGAAATTATACCCAGATCTTTCATTAGCCTGGAAAATTGTAACAACACACTTCAGCTTTGTAAAAAAAAAATCTCCGTAATATTCGATCGGACACTATCTTGCTGCTTATTTATGAGAATGTAAAGTGGTACATAGCAGGTGATAAATTTTCTGTACCGACTTTGCAGAGCACCTTCCTCATCTGCCTTGAGCTTCACACTCATTCAGTGTGGGTGGGGTCTCCTTGTCCTCATTCTGATCGTCAGTGTGAGACCCAAGTCACGGTAACTTCCTGATTACTTGATTAATTTTTCATCCTTGGTGTGTTTTGGTTTTTTTTTTTTTTTTTACAATTTTCATTTTATTTATGCTTTCTTAAAATGTTATTCTTCCTGGCCATGCCTGTGTAGCAGGACTTGGGAGACGGAGGCAGGAGTCTGTGCGAAACTGGACTATATAGCTGCAGACCAGGCAGAACTGGAGAGCAAGACCCTGTCTTTAAAAAGCAAACGAGGGCTTTGCTTAGTCAGTAAAGTGTTCGCATGCAAGCATGAAGACTTGAGTTCGGATCACCAGCATCCATTTATAAGCCCGGCATGGCGGTGGGTATCTGTAACTTTAGTTCTGAGGGAAAGGAGCAGAGACAGGCAAGTGTCTGAAGCTCACTGGCAAGCTGGACTGTAAAATAGACTGTCTCATAAAATAAAGGTGGAGAGTGGTCAAGGAAAGACACTGGGATGACCTCCAGCCTACAGACACATTCACACACACACACACACACACACACACTTTCATTTTATTGAGGCATTTCTCATAACTTCAGTTGTATTTTCATCTGACTGCATGAGCTACTTCAGGAGAAACTACAGTTTTGGTAAGCTCCTGGTATGTGGTCTTTTAGAATGTGTTATACGCTGTATTTATTGACCAATGCTGGTTTATAGGCAGCCAGTATGGAGGAGGTTCACTGCCTTAGTTTCCCCTGTTGCATCTCAAGCCCCTGCCACCCTTCACCTGCAGTAAAGGCACCTGACCCCAAAATTAACTGCTGAGGGAAAGGCTCTGAGCAGAAAGAACAAACGTATTTTAGTGCAGAACTTGTGGACACTCCTCAATTCTGTTTCCTTCCTGGTGTGGACTGTGCCACGTTGATTCTTCAGAACCTGTCATGGGTTACAGTGACATGTGGCACACCATTCTCTGCTACTTAGGCAGGAAAATATCAGAGGAGCACTGCTTCCCTTAAAACTTAGCCAGGTACTTGCCTATCTAGTACCGAACCCTAATTATCCCTGAAAATATCAGCTAGAAGTGACATGAGCTGGGGTTCCAGCACAGGATTCAAGCAGTAATCATAATAAAGTGAGAGCAGTAACCCTAAGCCAGTCCGCTTGGGCTCAGCCCAGACATGGCTTTACGGCACCAGTCTAGTACTTAGCCTACTGGACTCTCCCTCTGGTCGCTTTTGCACATGTGCATTTTACCAGGTTGCAGAAGTTCAAGTGTGTTACAGAGGAGGGTTCATGTGCAGTCAGCCTTTAGACCATGTCAGTCTGAAACCATCTTCCACCTTGCCCCATTCTTTGGAAAGTCTTTTGTAGGATTGAGTGAATTGACAGCTGAAGGTTTCCATTAATGACCTCTGTGTTCACAGTGGGGTCACACATTCATTCCGTGACCAGGGAAGCGTGCCAAGCAACTCTCTTCATTTAGAAATGATGATCTTTTTTTAGAGTGAAATGTCTGATTTTGTACTTTGTAAAGCCACACACCGTCAATGAAATCTAAATGATATTGAAATGGTTTTTAAATTCTTTCGATATGTAGGCACGGTCATAATGCTACAGTCTAGTTCGTCACAGTATATGAGCCATTAAAGTACTGTGAGCTCATGGTATAATGGTATGGAATTCAATATTTGGTAATCTTCCTAAAAAAATTAAACTGTCATTTGTATTTTGTAAGGTAGTTTAAAGGAGCATGTTTATGACTGAAGGATTTAAACTAAATTAATATCATGATCTGTTGTGTATTGAAATTTGTTTTTCAGACAATGCTCTTCAAATTGAGCAATTCTGGCAGCTAAATTTTTCATTTTAGTTTTTTTTTTTTTTAATCTTTCTCTGTGATTGGCAGTGTGTCCTTAGGGGACAAACAGAACATTGGGCAGACACACTTTTGATTCCATACTGTGTCTGTCTGTCTCTGTCTGTCTGACAGACAGTTATTAGCTAGACCACCAGAAATAAAAGTGCCCCTGCCCTCTGCAAGACAGAAATGATGGCGCACAGAGCCTTTTCAATTGCATCACAAAACTACTTCCTAGATTGGGAGGAAAAATTTTTTTTAATGTTGCATGATATTGCTGTTTGTGAGATCCACCTGCAGGAAGAAAGAGAAGCCTTCCCAGGACAAATAATGTCCTAGCTTAGCAAACAATCTGAGAATGTATGGGGCAAACACAGACAAGAGAATCTGCAACCATGTGCATTGTGCCTGTGGCCTTCAGCACCCTCTGCAGAACATCTCCTCTCTTGTCTGGCATGCTCATCTCTTCTAGGGGTCTCTCACATTCAGAAGGAAATGCCATCTGTTCAAGCTTCTCCAGCATTCTTCTGAAAGCTTTCTGAGAAGAAACCCCCTCCCCTACTTAGAGTCTTGAGGTGTTAATTTTGGACCCGAGTGTCTCTGGACTCCTCAACCTTGATAGCCCCAAACCCATCCTAAGAAACTAGGTTGGATTAATTCGTGGTTTTGCTGTTGGAGCTGCTGGGGGGCGGGG
>CACVCL010032946.1:0-11757 GCA_902729485.2 Mus minutoides | reverse complement strand
CAATAATATGCTCTAGCCTTACCTGCTGATTAAGATTTAATCTGACCTCACTTACAGTTGCCCTTCCTAAGGGAGCAGAAAAACAAACAGTAATTCACAACCTTTCCTCCTTTTTCTCCAATTCAAAGTCTCTTCTCTCTCATAAAAATTAAGCATATGAGCTAATAACATTGTGTAATATATAAAGTATAAGATACACTTAACATCCAGTCCATCAATTTTGTCAAATAATTAAGCAGTATAACATCTAACCTAACTTAAATAGGCATATAATTTTATACATTTTTGTCCCGGGTTGCATTGTGTACTATCAGAAGAAGATCTGAAACACACACACACACACACACACACACACACACACACACACACACACACACACAGAGAGAGAGAGACAGACAGACAGACAGACAGACAGTCAGACAGACAGACAAACAGACAGAGAGACACACCCACGTGTACTTATAGGATGTTTCCTGGGGAGTATCAGTTGTCCCTGCCAGATATCTTCATATTCTCTTATTAACAATTATGTCAGAATTTTTATTGTTATTCATATGTATTTCCTAATATATAAGCTCCCAAATACCTTATAAATACCACTCTAGTATTTTCATCTCTGTTTTAAAATTCTGGTTTAATATGATAGACAAGAATGATGATTGCCATATTGGAAGCTCAGATTTATAACCTTTTGCAGATTTTACTATACAAATAAATCATGTGTGTTTCAATAATCCAGAAGCTGAATGGGTAGCTCTTTCTTGACCTAATTGAAACTTTGATTTTCATGATTTCCCTATCCTCCAATTATAAGAAAAATGATTTATGGATTATTAATGTAATCTTTTCCTTATAAAAGTAATCTAGAGAACATTCTATTCTGACAAGTAACTTGAAGCAATTGTATACTAAACATCAGATTAAAACTTCCCTGAGTTGGTTACATGAAACTCCATATGATAAATAATTGCTGCCATCCAGAAAGAGCAAGGGAACCATGTGGCAGAGAGGATCAGAAGTGGAGTGGTATTCAGAGCTAGGTGTGGAGAAGTAGAGGGACCATCAGCAAGGAATGTCTGATTGCTGTGAAAATGAATGAATGTCTGTCAAGGAGGAGCTAGGAAGCATCTCTAGGAAGTAAGTGAAACCTGGGATAGGAGAGGTGCCCAGGAATCAAAGGGGTGTCCTATGCTGTGACACACAGCATTGGAGATATGAAGCCTGGGGAACCTGTCCCCTGTGTAAAGGACGAAAACCTAATAAAGCCATAGGGACAGCAACCCACCCACAAAACATTGACCCAAAACTTATCGTGTCTACAAGAAATACAGGAAATGAGGATAGAGCAGAGCCTTAGGAAATGGTCAACTAATAAATGGCCTAACGTGAGACCCATCCCATGAACAAGCACTCATCCATGACACTATTAATGATACTCTGTTATGCTTGCAGACAGAAGTCTAGCTTGGCTAACCTATGAGAAGCCCTTCCCACCATCTGATTCATACAGATGTAGACACCCACAGCCAAACAATGGATGGGGTTTGGAGCCTCTTATGGAAGAATAGGAGGAAGAACTGCAGCATCCTCAAGGGATAAAAACTTCACTGAATAGAATTAACTAACATAGAATTAACTAACATAGCTCCTTCAAGATCTCAGAAACAGAACACCCAATCACAGAACATACAGTGAATTGAACTAGGCCTCCCCAGCACATATACAGCAGATATGCAGCTTGGTTTTCAAGTGTGTTCTGAACAACTGGAGTATCTAAAGCCGCTGCTTTTGATTGGATATGCCCTTCTAGCTGGGGTGCCTTGTCTTGCCTTAGAGAGAGAAGAAGTATCTAGTCTCACTTAGACTGGAAGTGCCAGGGATGGGGAATAGGTAGGTGGGAACTAATATCTCAGAGAAGGGGATGAGGGAGGGAGAAAGAGAGTGGGAAGAGGTGACTGGTAGGGAGGCAGTGAGTAGTAAACTTAATAAGTAAATTAAATAATTTGCTTAATATTATTAAATTATAAATAAATTAATAATTAAATAATTATTAAATTAAATAATTAAATAAGAAAATTAATAATTGTTATCTTCAATTAGGAAAAAATATTCTTTCTATATGAGCAGAGAAATAGCCAATCATGTCTTGAGTATTTATTACATACTATTTTTAGATGTTTGTCTATCTTCCCCACAGAGAATTTATTCCTTGGCAACTAAAATTCAAATTCTGAACTTGCACCCAGAGTGAGCAGCCTGTGAAATGGAACCCTTGTATCTATTGTCTGTCATGATTAAATATACTACAAACTATAGAGCACTTGACCCATAGATGTGTCTAGAAATATTATATTTCACTAACTATCAATAAAGGAGTTTTACTGGGATGTGAGAGCAAGAGACAAACAGAAATGTGAGGGAACATGAGGAGTGAATTTGCCAAATATGACTGACTTTTCCTATGGAGTTGCAATGAAAAAAGAAGCAAGACTGAAGTCAGCAGTGTAAACAGCCTAGTCAGCAAGATTTTTAAGTAAGTGTCTTAATTAGGGTTTTATTGCTGTGAACAGACACCATAATCAAGGCAATTCTTATAAGACACCACATTTATTTGGGGCTAGTTTACAGTTTTAGAATCTCAGTCCATTATCATCATGACAGGAAGTATGGCAGCTTCCAAGAACACACAGTGCTAGAGAAGAACCTGAGAGTTCTACATCTTGATCCAAAGACAAATAGAACACAATGTATCTTGGTCACTAGGCAGAACTGCTGAGGGCAATGTGTCAGATGGCAAATTATGGAAACAATTCAACAAATCAATGAATGAATGATTGAACGGTTATTGTAAACAAAATATTAGTTCCAGACCATGTTGACTTAGGATCAGCAGCACATGAACAAGAGCACATGCTGTCCCTCTGGTTGACATGGCTCTTTGTGTACTATAATCTTCCCACCTCATTTCAAAGACTTCCTGCTACTTAAGCAATTCCTTACCTTTCACCTATCCAGAGCACTGCGAATTCTATAAGCATTTGTTCCCTCTAAACATTTTTAAGCTGAGTTTATTTTTAATGTTGAACCTTAGGAAAATCATTAAACTGGGTGTTAGCATAGCAAGTAAAACAATGAGTGTTCTCCAAGTGTTGTACCAAGGCAAGCCCTGTACACACGTCTGGGCAATATTAAAAAAAAAGATCACAGCAAATTAGCTGTAAAGAGAACACTGGAATGAATTTCAGGATATCATAACTAATCTTATATACTCCATGACATTAAAATATGTAAGATTCTCATTTTACTTTTGACAAAAAGGAACAGAGTTTTTTTAGTCATGCCTATGCTACAGGATATAACCACAGTAATTATACCAAAGACAACTAACCGGCCTTTCTTTGGCCTATATTTGAAACTTCTTGTATTGTAACTACTCAATCTACTAGTGCAATGGGAACTCCATGGAATACTTACCCCATGGAAAGCCTAGCAAAGATTCCAGCCAGGGGGCACATGGGGCCTGAAAGAGTCATCTTCTATAACAAGGAAAGGACTTAGCTGGAGGCATTGGGACAATATCTCACCAACAAAACCTTCAACCTAGAGTTTGTCCTGCTTGCAGAGTGAGAATGGTCAGGGGCCTAGTAAAATAATCATCAAAGAAACCAGAGAGACACCATGTAGAAAATGAGGGGAGCTGAAGCAGAATTCCACAAACATTAGGCACAGCTCAGGCGCTCATATAGAGGAGGAGGATGAAGAAACAGAGGAAACAGAGGGGTCAGGGGCATCCCAGAAGAACACTGGCCTCAGACTCAACTGCCCAGAACTCATGGGAACTTGCAGCCTGTAGTAGTCTGATGTAGGTTCTCTATATGTATATTATGGGTGAGTCATTTAGTGTTCTTCTAGGAAACATAATGATAGGGCTGGAGCTGTCTCTGACTCTTTTGCCTACTTGTGAGACCCTTGTCCTCCTACAGGATTACCTTGACCAGTCTTCATGATATTGTATGTGATTTATTGTAGCTTACTTTGCTTCATTTTGTTGATGTCTCTGGGAAGCATGTTCTATTTTGATTTGATACAAGGGCTGAGTGTGCAGGCCCTGGGGGAGAGCAGAATTAGGGGAGAGAGCTTGGCGGGAGGGGAGTAAAAAGAAGCTTCAGTTGGAATGTAATAATATATAAGAGAAGAGTAGAAAAACAACACTAGGGAGATAAAGCAAGGTCTCCTCACAGTGAATCAGGAAACACTGGCAGTACAAACTGAGGAAATGAGTGCACAAGGGTGACACATTTTTATTCTTTGTTTTTCCTATTCCTTATTGTTCTTAAATATTTGTAATGGATAGCCAAAGGAACTATGAAAGAGAATTTATTCTAAAATAGATATTTATAATTAGTTTTGCTTGTTTCTAACCTTTATAATAAATATAAACAAGTGAAAAGAAGCTTTATCATTTTTTCCATTTTTGATTAAATATTTTCTTCATTTACATTTCAAATTCGATCCTGGAAGTCCCCTATACCCTCCCCCAATCCTTGGCCTTCTCCCCTCCCCACCCACTCCCACTCCCACTCCTTGGCCTTGGTGTTCCCCTGTACTGGGGCATATAAAGTTTGCAAGACCATGGGCCTCTCTTCCCAATGATGGCATACTAGGCCGTCTTTTGCTACATATGCAGCTAGACCTGCGAGCTCTGGGGATAATGGTTAGTTCATAATCTTGTTCAACCTATAGAGTTGGAGACCCCTTCAGCTCCTTGGGAACTTCCTCTAGCTCTTCCATTGGAAACCCTATGTTCCATTAAATAGCTGATTGTGAGCTTCCACTTCTGTGTTTACCAGGCACTGGCATAGGCTCACATGAGACAGCTATATCAGGGCCCTTTCAGCAAAATCTTGCTGGTGTATGCAATAGTGTCTGCATTTGGTGGCTGATTTTGGGATGGATCCCTGGCTGCAGCAGTCACTGGTGGGTTCATCCTTTTGTCTCAGCTCCACACTTGATCTCTGAAACTCCTTCCATGTGTGTTTTGTTGGAGTACTACTCAGCTATTAAAAACAATGAATTTATGAAATTCCTAGGCAAATGGATGGATCTAGAGGGTATTATCCTGAGTGAGGTAACCCAATCACAAAAGACATCACATAACATGTACTCACTGATAAGTGGATATTAGCCCAGAAACTAAGAATACCCAAGATACAATTTGCAAAACACATGAAACTCAAGAAGCTGCATAATTTTACTATGATGATATTATGAGCTGAAATTATTTTAATACTATAACTAAAATCAATAAGTTTCAGGAATTATTTTAAGATATACTACGTGATATACACAACATGTGTTAGGATATGTTCCAAAGAATGTCATTTTATTTTAAAACATAATGCTAAGCAGCAATTGTGCTTTCTTTAATGGAATACCTAAATATGAACCCATTTTAATTGGTCTTGGGATTTTATGTTCTTATAGAATCTTTCCTGGTGTCAATTGTCCCTTGCCACACCCACTCCAATAGTGTCTGGGTGAGAGGCCCAAAAGCTTGCATGCAGTCCTAAGTCAAAAAGTTCATGGAAACTTAGTCTCCTGAAACTGTAGCCTCCTGTAAAACGAATGCTCCAAACTTGTCCTTGTGTTAGTCATTGATTGAATCTGTGAGCTTTCTTTCAGTATTGTTTTATTATAGGTACCTCTAAGCAATTACTTGCCAAATACTTAAGTAAAATTAAACTTTGCATCCTGTCCTTCACCAATTTCCTAGGCCTAGGCAATCCTTGTGCCAATCCTGGATTTAGAATTCAATTAGAATGGTAGTGACTCAGTAACATTCAGAATTGCCTCTTGTATTGTAAGACAGTGAAAGGAATCAGGCATTATTATCTACTACATAGAGATAGAAATCTCAGGGCAATCTTAGAAAAGTAAGTTTAGATTTCTTATTATAGTTATGTATGGCAGACTATATTACTTAATAGTAGAAAGTCTCCCACACAATCACTTAGAATATAGGCCGAGTCACTCTTATATACAGGAATTTACAATGGTTTAGGAAGTAGAACTGGCTTTGGTTGAAGGAGGAACTAGGGTATTGCATTATTTATGAGAAGGTTAGCTAGAGCAGAACTCCCTAATAAGAATATTGGCTTGGTCAAGAAAGCCCTGCTCTTGGAGTGTAAAGACCTCATGCCTGGCTTCTAACTATATAGCTGTCCATAGATAATGCTGACTTTGTCTCAGTTGCTTTACAGCCTAGTTCCTACTAGTCTTTATGTATGCATTTCTCTGTTTTGTGTAAAAGTCATTAAGCATCCAGGAACCTCAATGTACCATATCTGATGTGTCACCTAAATTCCTTATTTTATTTTGTATTAAAAATCTCACACTTGTTTTCAGAAATTACATTCAGATACAACTTTCCCTTGTGATTACATCTGTTTGTCACCAACTACCTGCCCACCTGTACCAAGACCCTGATTCTCATGTGAATTGAAGGGCCAACTGAGGCCAGTCCAACACAGTCCCTACCACATATCTTCATATTCTGTTATTAACATTTATATTAGATGTTTAATATTATTTATCTGCATTTCCTAATATATACAAGCTACAAATTACTCCCTGAAACAACATTCTACTATTTCATTTCCCTTTGAAATTCTGATTTTATTTAATAATGAGAGAAGTATAATGACTGCCATGTTGAAATCTCAGCTATATAATGCAATGCAAATATTACAATACAAAAAAGATTATGTTTGTTTCCTTACTCTAGCAACCATACTGCTAGCTCTTCTTGACCTAGTTGTAAAGTTGGTCTTCATGATTTTCATGTTCTCCAAATATAAGAAAAAAATCATGTATGGATTATTTAAGAAATCTTTTCCTTAAACTATTAAAAATGAGAAAATTCTAATCTAACAAGCAAGCCTCCAGCCAACAACTGATTAAGAAAGATGTAGACACCCACAGCCAAAGAGTAGAAGGTCATTAGAGTTTCTTAAATAGAGGAATAGAAGGAGAACATATCGAGCATGTTTCCCAATTTCCAGTTGGTACATCTTCTAGGTATATGCCCAAGAGTGGTATTGCTGGATCTTGCAGTAGTATTATGCTTCAATCCATTATCATCATAACAGGAGGTATGGTAGCATTCAGGTTCACAGAGTGCTGGAGAAGGAACTGAGAGTTCTACATCTTGATCCAAAGACAAACTGGAGAGAATGTATTATGCCTACAGAGCAGAACATTAGAAAGCAATGTGCCAGATAAATATTATGGAAATAACTCAACAGATGATTGGATGAATGGGTATTGTCTCAAAAACATCAGCTCCAGACCAACTTGACTTAGGATCAGCAGCACAGGAACAAGAGCACATGCTGTCCCTCTGGTTGACATGGTCCTTTGTTTTCTCCAGTCTTCCCAACTCATTTCAAAGACTTCCCTGAACCTGATGTAATTCTTCACCTGTCATCTCTACAAAGCACTCCAACTTCCTAATGTATTGGTTTCCTTCATCAATTTTCAGCTGTGTTTATTTTTAATACTACAGCTTGGGGAAAATCACTAAACTAGGCATTAGCATAGCAAGTGAGATATTGATCACCAAGTCCTCTACAAAGAGAAGCACTGCCTAGACATCCAGGCAACATTAAATCACTCACAAGAAATGAGCTAAGATAAAAGGACTCAGGTATGAATATCTTTATCACACAACTAACCTTATGATTCCAGGACATGGAAACACATATGATTGTCATTTTCTATCTAAAGGATTAAAAGGGTTATTTAATCATGCATGTGGTACATGATACAACCACAGCATTTTCACTACAGAGACAACTATTTTGCCTCTTTGTCCTATATTTGAAAGATGTTGTATTGTAACTACTCGGTCTACATAGCTACATGAAACACATCTGGATCACCTGATGCTAGGCTAAACTTACTTCTAAAAGTACAGACACTGTAAAATGCTTTGGAATTTAATTGTAATTAATACCAAGAACAATTCTAAACTCTAAAGTGACAGAGACATTTCCCAGTATATATGGCCACTACTTCCATTTTGGATTCATTTCAGTGAGCATGTCTACTAAGAGCCAGATAAGGAGTTTATTCATAACATTTTCTTTCAATTCAAGGCCATCTAAGTTTTTACTGAGTACCTGTATTCTCTGAAAAAAGCAAAAACATTTTCTCTGTGTCTTTGAAGACTTTTACTTAAAAAAATGTAACAGATTTCTGTTGCTGCAATATAAATTACCACAAATTAGGACTGAATCCTGTTGGTCATAGCATAGACTATACTTGACATAGCCATATCCTTTTCTCCATGACTCAAGAGGCAGAAGGAGAACCTGTAATGCAGATCCATCCTTATCCCTAGGGCATCCTTTCACACTTTATAAAATGTTTTTGTGCATTGTGGTGCTGAGTGTCCACAATTAGATTTATTAATACTTAATTAACCATAAGTAAAAAAAAAAAAGGTCCTGTAGGATTTTCATATTCCAAATGGGTGGATTTTCCTTGACCTCACACTAGTCTCTTCCTGCCCAGATCCATAATCCTCTTACTGTACAGGACTATGTGTACTCCATGTCATTGCTTTTTATTTCTATTTAATCCCCACCAGTTTCCTGCAACTATATTTTTTATTTTTTTTAATATATTGTTCCTTTATTTTCAATGTCAAAGGTTTTTTGTTTGTTTTGGTTTGGTTTGGTTTGTTTTTCAAATTTGTCAACATTTGTGTATCAGGCTCAGGACTGAGCTTAAGGGGAGAATGTGTGCTTGATAATTTCGAGGTTCATAGTTCAACTGCCATACAAAAAATGAATAAAATAAAATATAAAATGTTACAAATGTCAAGGGTTTCCACATTTAACATATTCATTTTGCAAACATTAAACTGTTTTATATTTAAGATTTTATTTTATCAGATATTTTCTTTATTTACATTTGAAATGTTACATTCTTTACTGGTTTCCCCTCTTAAAACACCTCTATTACCTGACCTAATAGCTTGTATGGAATTATTCCATTCTTCCTTTATCTGTTCAGTCCTGTTTTGTGACTGATTATATGGTCAATTTTGGAGAAGGTACTGTGAAGTACTGACAAGAAGGTATTTTCTTTCTTTTTCTTTTTTTTTTCTTTGGGATAAAATGTTCTATAGATAACTGATAAATCCATTTGGTCCATAACTTCTGTTTGTTTTGCTGTGTCTCTGTTTAGTTTCTGTTTCCATGATATATTCATTGATGAGATTGGTGTATTGAAAGCTCCCTCTATCATTGTGTGAAGTCCAATGTGTGTTTGAGCTTTAGTAAAGTTTCTTTTACAGTTGTGTATGTCCTTGTATTAGGAGCATAGATGTTCAGAATTGCGAGTTCATCTTTATAAATTTTTACTTTCATTAGTATGAAGTGTTCTTCCTTATCTTTTTGGATATGTTTAGATGGAAACTCAATTTTATTCAATATTATAATTGCCACTCCAGCTTGTTTCTTGGGTACAATTGTTTGTAAAAATGTTTTCTAGCCTTTTAATCTGAAGTAGTGTCTGTCTTTGCCACTGAGGTAGGTTTCCAACATGCCGTAAAACGTAGGGTCCTATTAACCTATCCAATCTGAACTCTATGTCTTTTGATTGGGGAAATTGAGTACATTGGTATTAAGAGATGTTAAGGAAAGGTTCTTGTTTCTTCCTGTTATTTTTGTTGTTAGAAGTGGATTATGTTTATGGGGCTATCTTCTTTTGTGTTTGTTAAAAGAAAGTTATTTTCTTACTTTTTCTAGGGTATAGTTTTCCGTCTTGCATTGGAGATTTACATTTATTATCCTCTGAAGAGCTGTATTTTTGGAAAGATATTGTGTAAATTTGTTTTTGTCATGGACCATCTTGGTTTCTGCATCTATGAAAATTGAGAGTTTTGCTAGCTATAGTAGCCTGGGCTGGCATTATGTTTTTAGGGTTTGTATGTTTTCTGCCAAGAGTCTTCAAAGTCTCTGTTGAGAAGTCAAGTTGAATTCATTTATGTCTGCCTTTGTATATTTCCTGACCTTTTTCCCTTAATGCTTTTAGTATTATTTCTCTTTTTTTGTGCATTTGGTTATTTGATTATTATGTGCCAGTGGGAATTTCTTTCCTGGTTTATCCTATTTGGAGCTCTGTAGGGTTCTTGTATGTTCATGGGTATCTTTTTCTTTAAGTTAGAGAATTTTTTTCTATAATTTTATTGAGAATATTCACTGGTCCTTTAAGTTGGGAATCTTAGCTCTCTTCTATACAACTTTCCCTTGTGATTACATCTGTTTGTCACCATCTACCTGCCCACCTGTACCAAGACCCTGATTCTCATGTGGATTGAAGGGCCAACTGAGGCCAGTCCAAGACAGTCCCTACCACATATCTTCATATTCTGTTATTAACATTTATATTAGATGTTTAATATTATTTATCTGCATTTCCGAATATATACAACCTACAAATTACCCCCTGAAACAACATTCTACTATTTTCATTTCCCATTGAAATTCTGATTTTATTTAATAATGAGAGAAGTATAATGACTGCCATGTTGAAATCTCAGCTATATAATGCAATGCAAATATTACAATACAAAAAAGATCATGTTTGTTTCCTTACTCTAGCAACCATACTGCTAGCTCTTCGTGACCTAGTTGTAAAGTTGGTTTTCATGATTTTCATGTTCTCCAAATATAAGGAAAAAATCATGTATGGATTATTTAAGAAATCTTTTCCTTAAACTATTAAAAATTAGAAAAGTCTAATCTAACAAGCAAGCCTCCAGCCAACAACTGATTAAGAAATATGTAGACACCCACAGCCAAATAGTAGAAGGTCATTAGAGTTTCTTAAAGAGAGGAATAGAAGGAAAGAATGCAGCCTCCTAAGGGTATAGGAACTCCACAGGAAGAACAACAGATTTACTAACCTTGAAACTTTGGTTTCTCAGAGACTGAACCAGAAACCAAAGAACATACATTGTCTGGTACTAGGCCTCTCTGTACATATATAGAAGATCTGCACCTTGGTCTTCATGTGGGTTCTGAACAAATGGACTGTCCAAAGCTGTTGCCAGTACATGGGAAATGCTCTCCTACCTAGTCTGCCTTGCCTAGTCTCAGTGGGAGGATATTGTCTAGTCTCAGAGATGAGGAATAGAAAGGGGGACCCACCTCATCACAGAAAAAGAAGATAAGGGATGTGGAAAGGACTCTGAAAAGGGTGACCTCTATGGAGGCAGTGAGCAGGATGCAAACTGATTAATTAATTATTTAAGAAAATTAAAAATTGCAGCCTTCAATTATTGCAACTCTTCTTTTTTTTTTCCTCTCTTTATTAGATATTTTCTTCATTTACATTTCACATGTTATCCAGAAATTTTACCTTACTCTCCCGCGTCCCCGCCCTGCTCCCCTACCCACCCCCTCCCACGTAATGGCCCTGGCATTCCCCTGTTCTGGGGCATATAGAGTCTGTATAGCCAAGGGGCCTCTCCTCCCAATGATGGCCAATAGGCCATCTTCTTCTATATATGCAGCTAGAGACATGAGCGCAGGGGGAACTAGTTAGTTCATGTTATTCTTCCACCTAGAGGGTTGAAGACCCCTTCCGCTCCTTGGGTACTTTCTCTAGCTCCTACCTTGGGAGTCCTGTGTTCCAGCATATGCTATAGTGTTTATTTTGGTGGCTGATTATGGGAGGGATCCCTGG
>CACVCL010032945.1:0-11771 GCA_902729485.2 Mus minutoides | reverse complement strand
CCAAGTCCTACTTGGAGAAACCATGAGTCTGTCCATGTTACAGGAATGTGGGTGAAGGGAGAAGGCTCTTGAAAGCTAGAGTCCTGGAGTTCACTCCCTTTAGAACTTTCTGTGTCCAGTGGAATCCCCTCCCCACCCTACCCCACCACAGAATGTTTCCACCAAAAGGAAATTGCTACATCACTCAAAGTGCAGCTTGAGTACTGGAGAGATGGCTCAGTGGCTGAGAGCAATAACTGTTTTTTCTAGAGGTCCTGAGTTCAAATCCCAGCGACCACAAGGTGGTTTAATGGCATCCAATGCCTTCTTCTGGTGATCCTCAAGACAGTTACAGTGTACTCATATAAAACAAATAATTTTTTTTCAAAGTGCAGTCGAGGCACAGTGTACTGTTGCACAGATACTAATGCCGCATTTTTTTCCCTCGTTCTGGTCAACCTTGCTCGCTCTGGTCTGCCTCGCTCGCTCTGTCCCCTACCCCCTTCGGCCCCGCTCGCTCCGGCCAGCCCTAATGCCGCATATTTATTTATTTATTGTCTTTGTTATTTTGGTTTTTTCGAGACAGGGTTTCTCTGTGTTCCCCTGGCTGCCCTGGAACTCACTCTGTAGACCAAGCTGGCCTCGAACTCAGAAATCCGCCTGCCTCTGCCTCCCAAGTGCTGGGATTAAAGGCGTGCGCCACCACGCCCGGTTAATGCCGCATTTTTAAAAACAGAAACTTAGCCTCTGAAGCCAGCCCCAATTAAATGTTGTCCTTATAAGAGTTGCCTTGGTCACGGTGTCTGTTTACAGTAGGAAACCCTAAGACAGATGGAAATTGGGAGGTAGTAGTGGGAGAACCTTCAGTTAGAGTTAAACCCAGTGCTGCTCTAGAAATACGCAGCACTCCTCTTCTGCAGGTTGATAGGTGCCCAGGGTCTCAGAACCAAAGAGTTCCTCCTGATGCCCACATTTAACTCAGTCTCACCCAAAGCTCTGCTACAGAGCAGGATGACCAGAGCTGCAGATAAACCAAACAGAAACTGTCCAGGAAAGGGAAAGGACCCTAATTCTACACCTAGACCCAAGAAAGACTTGGGAGTCATTGTGTTGTGGGGGACCATGTTGGCTCTCTCCCCTGGTCTTCTGATTTACCAAAAGCAGAATAAGGATGGCAGAGGAGAATCGTGGACTACTACTTTCTCATTTTATTATACGTTTTAATTATACATTCTCTTGTACTACAGAGAGGAACAAAATGATTGTAAGAGCAAGTCTTCAGTGTACAGCACCTTTTTCACCCACAGATACAGGTAACTAACTGCTGGGAAACTCTAAGTCAGAAGACTGTATGAGAGTCCCAGGTCTCTGTCCACCAGGGAATAATTACAATGCATAGTGCCCTATGAAAAAGTTTTAAAGGTCTGTACTTGAGTTCCAAACATTTTCTCTTTGGTTGTAACTAAATAAAAGCATGTTGCTGATTTGGTGGAGAGTCAACTCTCCATTTGATACGTTTTTATGCAACACTCCAGTTTTTTGTTTGTTTGTTTTTTGTTTTGTTGTTGTTGTTTTGGGTTTTTTTGGTTGTTGTTTTGTTTTGTTTTGTTTTGAGACAGGGTTTCTCTGTGTAGCCCTGGCTGTCCTAGAACTCACTTTGTAGACCAGGCTGGCCTTGAACTCAGAAATCCGTCTGCCTCTGCCTCCCAAGTGCTGGGATTAAAGGTGTGGGCCACCACCAACCGGTTTAGGCAACACTCCTGTCACACTCCTGTGTAGTGTTCGGGGAATGATGATGTTTTCCTATTAGTATGATAGACTTTTGGATAGCTTGCTTTTGTTTTAAAATGTACTCCTGCCAGTCTGTAACTCCCTATGTAGGCCAAACTGGCCCCATTTTATCTGAGGCTCTGCCTGCCTCAGGGTGCTAAGAGTGAAGGTGTATACCACCCAGTCATTTCTTAACACATGGGATATGGAGCAAAATGGCTTCATTTAAAGATTTGTGGGTTTTGCCAACTACCTGTTAATGTTGCCACCCTTTAATACAGTTCCTCGTGCTGTGACAAGAAATTATCTTCGTAATTTCATAACTAATCTTGCTAGTTATGAATCATAATGTAAATATGTGTTTTCTGATGGTCTTAGGTGACCACTCTGAAAATCCTTCGACGACCCTCCTACAGGATTAGAGACTCACGGTTTGAGTGCTCTAACGGCTAATACAGGGATACAGATTCTTTACTATCTGTCTGATACAGGTGGATACTTAGGGGTTTTGGATAATTCAATGTTTGTCTCTGGGCCTTCAACATTCCAGCTCTCCCGCAAACAAAAAAGTTCAACAAGCCAACCCTTCGAAAGGAAGGGGCGTGGCATCCCCCCTGGATCTGGGAGTCTGCGTTTTTTCTATGCAGATGAGTTACAGGAAAAGGTGACAAAGAGTGACACTTCCTTCTCCCAGGTGCGCTGGTTGTCTGGGGACTCTTAGAAGGGTAGATAACAGCAAAGTCATCCTTGCTGTCACAGGTATTTCTGAGACATATGCAGATGAGGGGAGTGCAGGGGTTGCCCAGCCCACAATTCATGAAGAAACTCAAGGGATTTTGCACGTGACGTGGGAGGGAGTGGGGGCGGGGGTGTCAGCTAATCATTTTTGTGGCCTACCTAACTCCCATCATTCCAGAAACTGAATCCTGACACCTAGAACAGTAGTCGCCTCTTTGGCAAATTTGCATATTAATCCCTCCCAACTCGGGGTTCCAGTTTCTCAGTCCTAAGAGTCGCCTGCCCTCTGCTGGTCACTACCGCCACTCACCTGCCCACTCAGGTAGCGTCCCCAGCTACACGGACTCGCAGGCCGGTGTGCAGGTGGGTCGAACCGCAGCACCCGCCACCCGCCGCGTGCCCTGCGGTTTCTTCACCTTTTCCAGAGCACGCCAGGCACCTGGGGACACACTCGTGCGTGCGCTCCTAGAGAAAGATTCCACCACATGTCTTCCAAAGAAAAAATGTCCGGGAGAGCTGTTGGTCCTACGAGGACTCCAGAATGAGAAAAGCAGACCTGTTTTTTGTTTTTGTTTTTGTTTCCTGTGTTCCCTGAGCTGTTAGAATCTGGCAAAGGTCCACCCTTGGGAACTCTATGTGCACTAAAACCAAACTGATTTCCCACCTCTCAGGGAAGAGTGGCCTCATCCTTGGGTCTCCTCTAGTGACTGTGTGAACTACAAAAGTCTCGTCTGTTTATCCCGGCCAGTAATCCACAGACTCTGGTGGTGTGAGGCATGAGGATCACAAACCCAAGTCCTGGACTACAGTCACCTTGTGCAATTTAGTAACAAACCACCACAAAATCAAAGTTTAAAGAGGATTGCAGACAGCTCAGTGGAAGAGTGCTCACAGCCTAATGGAGGGCAGAGTAAAACCAAGAGACTGGACCATTAAATGGGGAGAAAGCACAGTTTATTGGTCAGTTTTAAAATTACATCCAATCTCTCCAGCTCAGAGAGAACAGGAAAAGTGGAGAAAGCCTTGCTAGTTTTAAGGGGAGCCGGCAGCTGCGAGAGACAGAAGTGTGCAAGCCAAAACAGCCTGGGGACTAGTGTGGAACTTGGATGTTGCAGATGTGTGTTAATGGGGACATAAGAGCCTGGGAAGTAGTGTGGGGACTATGGAGAGTGTTGTGGGTCTATAATACGGAACTAAATGCCCAGTTGTTGGAGGTAGTTGGCTGTAAATGCAGATAATGGATTTACTGGCTTTCTGACAGAAACCCAAGTACTGAGAGAAATAGCAGAAAGAGGGCAGAATGTGGCTATCTCGGGGTAATACGGTGCATAGCAGGGGAGCTTGGTGAACACCGATGCCAGGAGGAAGAGGGATGTGAGAACACTGGGGACAGAGACAGACACATCTACTGACATGAAATTTCAACCTTGGAATTTGAAACCAGGGTAGCATGGCTCCTGGAACATGCCCCAAATCATTTTGTCACTATGCCACTATGAAGAAAGTCAACTGTGTATTTGTTTAAAACCAGAAGAGAGATCATGTGATAGGCAGAAGACTAACACAACTTCCCCATGATCTGCTGCCCGCTGCAGTTGTCCAACATCTGCCTCCAAACATCTTAACACAGAATAAAACCCTTCTTATGCCGTTTGTGGTGCTGTATGCCTTCAGGCCAGTCTTGGAGAGGAAGAGGCAGGTGGAAGGACCACCATGAGTTCTAGAACAGCTTAATTTACCTGGATAGAATTCTAGGCCAGGCTCACCTGCTTAGTGAGCTCCCATCTCAAAAACAACTACAGAAATACAAGTAAACATTATTTTATTACATTTTCATTTACTTATCTTCATTGTGTGTGTCTGCAAGTATCCCAAATATCCATCTTTACCGCCATTGCTTTCCACTCTACTTTCTTTTGTTTTGTTTTCTACCCTATTATACTTTACTCTGACTTGGGCCACATCCCTTCCAAAGCCTGTTCGTAAGTAACAGGTTGTCAACATTTTGAATTACAAAATTGGGAAAAGAACAAGAGATGGTTCTGTGGCTAAGAGGCACATATGCCAGATCACAAGTGCCTGTTTAACACAAGCACTGGGAGAATCTGATCTCCCGCCTCTGAGAACACAAGAGAATTAAAATAAACCTGAGAAAAAATTTAGAAAAGACCCCTTTATCCACCCAGGACATGAAAGTACCATTCTAAGTTATAATGTATATTAAAGTTAATTGTCATCTTTTGCCAAAATATACACATTTATCCAATGCACTTGAAAGCAACCAGGAAAGACATACAGGTCGCAAGGTTTTTCCTCTCTAGCACCTCACGTTGAGAAATGGCCTTTATTAACAGACAGATAGCCCGAGGAAAGTAGTTTTCCAAAGAACGCACAAATTGGGTTCGGTTGGTTTGTGAAGAAGGGACGCTGAAGCCAGTTAGCCTGCAGATTGAGCCTTATTTGGAGGGAGAATCTGTAGCCTGAGGGGGCCTTGAGCCGGTAGAGCAATTCGGGGCTATGGGGGAGAGCAAACTTCAAGTGGAGGAGCTGGAGAGGCAGCTGTCATGGACAGGACAGGACAGGACAGGACAGGACAGGACAGGACAGGACAGGACNGGGGGGGGAACGGAATTTTCTGCCCCAGACCCCAAGATCTGTGTGTGAGTTGGGGGGAGGGGATCTGTTCTCGGGGACAAACAAACAAACTGTAGGTGCAGATTGAGGGCCCTGGCCTGATTTCTGAGGGGAGGATACATAGAGGTCGAGCGAGGTTGTGTCTGTGTAGTCTAGGAATGAGCTGCAATACGGCTACTCTAGCAATAAAAGAAAAGGTTGGGAAAAGATAGACATTAGTGAGAGAAAGGAAGGGAAATAAGGACTAAGGAAGCGATAGAGCACTGAGCAAGTGAGTCTAATCTTTAGCACATAAATGCCAGGGGAGAGCGCGAACGCAGTCCCCCACTACCACAAATTATGCAGTCGAGTTTCCCGCATTTGGGGAAATCGCAGGGGTCAGCACACCCGGAGTGCAATGGGTGAGCCTCGCCCTGGGAAAACCACCTTCGTGATCATGGTATCTCCCCTGCCAGGTAAGTATGCTTTCCCCGTGCCCGGCCCCGGCTCACACCCGCCGCCCCTGCACTCTTAACACACGGTCACTTCTCCCCGCCTGAGAACGGACCTCTTCCGACGCACACGCTGTCCTTGCGCTCCGCTGACACCCGCGGATCCGCGATGCCCACTCATCGCCGCGGGAGAAACCCCTCGCGTTTCTGCACGGAGCGCCGACCCGGCAGACCCTGCGCGCCATCATCTGCATATACTACGCCCATACCCGTGACATCAAGGATGACGTCTGGTCACCCTCATAGTCTTTGTTCACATTCTACTATTGTAATTTCCAAACATTTTCACATGATCCTTATTTTTCCCCCTTTGGGAGGAGGGGGTAACCGTGTAGCTCGCTCCCGCTAGCCTGGATCTGATGCAGGAGAAACTTGAAGTAGAAAAAAATTAGTGTTCTGAAGATTTACTAATAGGACTGGAGAGTTGGTTCAGTGGTTAGGAGCACTAGTTGCAAAAGACTCGATTCCCAGCATCCACATGGAGGGTTACCACTTCCTTTAGTACTAGCATGTGTGGTGGAGACACACATGAAGGAAAACACTCATGCACACAGAATCATTAAAAAAAATAATAAAAGGTTAAAAGATAAAAATAAAGAGTTATGGGATTGGAGAGATGGCTCAGCACTGACTGATCTTCCAGAGGTCCTGAATCCACATGGTGGCTCACAACCATCTATAGTGGTGTGCCTGAAGAGAGCTACACTCTCTTCAGTCACAGGATACTGGAGGAGGAGGAGGAGGAGGAGGAGGAGGAGGAGGAGGAGGAGGAAGCAGTTACTTTGTGGTCTCCTTTTCTGTTTTTCATCTGTATAGACCACGCCCCATCCCATCCTTGATCAGGGGAGTCACTCCCTTCCCCTTTGTGTGTGTGTGTGGGGGGGGGCACTCGCCCTTGATTTGTAGAAGTTTGTTTTACTGTCATCCTTAAATCTGTCTTAGGTCTTGGCCTATCCAAGGATGGGCTCCTTGTCTCTCTGCTCTGGCTGCAGCTGAACTTCTTATAAGCACTTCAAAAGGTTAACCTTCAAGTCACTACTACAGTTTTCTTTTTGCCACCATCTCCACCATCTTTTTTGCCATCATCTCCTAACATACAAGGGTCTCCAAACACTTTCGGTAGAAGATGTTGCTGGGCATGGTGGCACACGCCTTTAATCCCAGCACTTGGGAGGCAGAGGCAGGCGAATTTCTGAGTTCGAGGCCAGCCTGGTCTACAAAGTGAGTTCCAGGACACCCAGGGCTACACAGAGAAACCCTGTCTTGAAACTACCCCCCCCCCAAAAAAAAAAAGAAGATGCTATACTTACCTTTTGGCTATGCCCACCTCTCAACATATCATACTGACTTGACTATATTAAAGTAAGTGTCTTAGTTAGGGTTTTACTGCTGTGAACAGACACCATGACCAAAGCAACTCTTTAAAGGGGCATTTAATTGGGGCTGGCTTATAGGTTCAGAGATTCAGTCAATTTTCATTGAGGCAAGAGCATGGCAGCATCCAGGCAGGCACGGTGCAGGAGGAGCTAAGAGTTGTACATCTTCATCTGGAGGCTGCTAGCAGAATACTGACTTCCAAGCTGCTAGAATGAGAGAGGAGTGAGGAGTGCGGTGGGACCTCTGGTGGCTCTTTGGGAAAGAAGATCTCTTCCCAAGTTGTACATACAGCTCTTGGAACATAAGACTCAGATGAAGGAATAGTTCTTGAGTACCTTTAATTCCCTGGATGAATTTATATACAGTTCTGGGGTTGATTCAGGGTTTGACAGCAGGTACCTCTCATTGGCTTGGACTGAGAGTTTGGGGGAAATCATATTTGCATGTGGGAAGGCTTGGTGCTGTTCCTACATGGCTGATAGCCATGTTCTCCTGTGGGGGTTGTGGGGCCAGTAACTTCGACAGGAGCCAGTGGTCCAGGAGACATGGGTGAAAGCCTACCATCCCATGTAGGTGGGAATTACCACTCATCAGGTTCCACCGGAGTTCAAGATCTATCCTTGACTGGGAACCAGGCTGTCTGTGCGTAGCCTGTTGCCCCACACAGTTTGACCCAGGAAGAACACACAAGCAATGTTCTGGAAGCAGTTGAGATGTAGAGGTCTGAAACAAGAGACCTGTGACAGGGAAGTGGGATCTAGATTATCTAAAAGGGATGTTGTTAGGGATGTGAAGACCTTTGAGGGGCTTTGGACAGCTTCTTGTACCATGTTTATGAGAGAGTGGGATGTGTACCCTGTATTTTGTCTGAGCCTGATGAGCAGTTTTGATGAATGCTATAGTAACATTTACCAATGACCCATCTGCAATGCTGCGACTCCTTAATTAGAATATACATTTTTTTTTTTGTTTTGAGACAGGGTTTCTCTGTATACCCCTGGCTATCCTGGAACTCTCTTTGTAGACCAGGCTGGCCTCGAACTCAGAAATCCACCTGCCTCTGCCTTCCGAGTGCTGGGATTAAAGGCGTGTGCCACTACGCCCAGCCCTAGAATATAAATTTTTTGAGCATTTGTTTGTGCAGAGATAGAAGTTGCCATCATTGAAAATCAAGCATGACAATTATGGCCATTTGAAGTGTACTGACAAAAAGCTGTGGAAACAGTGAGGTTTTAATAAAATTTGAGTCTGTAGAGGAAGAGAGAAAGGGTCACATAATTAACTATGCTGGAGGGAGGTTTCTCTAAACTCCATATGGGAGCTGAGGGACAAAGTAACCCTGGAGGGCATAGAGAAGCTGTGAAACTTCTGGGTCAGAGCTGAGATACAGGAGAACAAGGTCACAGATGCCCAGAAGGGTTTAAGGAGCCTGTGGGGGCTCAATAGGCAGCTTCTAGTGGGAGGAGAAGAGGAAATAGGGAGGGTTCCAATAGATAAGGAGCAAATAGATCTTAGAGAGGGGCCCACATGATGGGGCCCTGGAAAGTATAGCAGGCTCCAGGAGCCAGAGAAAAATACTCCTTACCAAGTAGGCCAGGAGAAAGGACTGGTTAGGGCAGGTAGACATAAGAAATTGCTGGAGGGGCAGATTCTACAATCTGGAATCCAATATGATACCTAGCAGAAGCCAGCGGAAAGAAATGATCTGTATGTACTATGATGGTTTGTATATGCACTGCCCAGGGAGTGGCAGGATTAGAAGGTGTGGCTCTGTTGGACTAGGTATGTAACTGTGGGTTTGGATTATAAATCTCTTATTCAAGCAGCCTGGAAGTCAGTATTCTGCTAGCAGCCTCCAGATGAAGATGTACAACTCTCAGTTCCTATGGGGGAATGGGCTATGTATAGACAGGCTGGTCTCCAGTTGAACCCCGGTAAAACCTGATAGTGGTAATTCCCACTTAAATGGGATGGTTGGTAGGCATTCCCTCATGTCTCCTGGACCCCTGGCTCCTGTAGAAGTTACTGCCTCACAGCCCCCACAAGAAAAGCCTGTGGCTAGTAGATATGTAGACAATGTCCCAAGCTTCTGACCTTCAGGCTAGACTCCTCAAGTTACCTAGCAACAACAAGATAACAGCCTACTATAAGAGGGGGCTGCTTGGCCCCACCTCACTCTCTCCTTGCTCTCTTACTCCCCTTACTCTCTAACCTCTTACTCGCAAGCCTTTCTTCTCTCTCTCTCTCCTTTTCCCCCTTCTATCCTCTTGGTCATGGCCGGTCACTCTCTCTTTCTACCTTCTCTCCCTTCTCTGTGACTTCCTACAATAAAGCTTTAAATCCATAGACAGTCTCTGTTCATCAAGGCCTACTGTGCTTCGAAAATGGGATAGGCATTCCTCTAATGAGCCCTTTCTAATCTCCCATCAGAAGGCCTTCCTGTGCTCCAGCCAGGGACCTGACTAAGGACTCTTGCCTGCTGAGGAACCTCTCTCCCTCTGCCCTCTTTTCTGTATCTCTGGGGCCGAGGGTTTTGCCCTGGGGGCCCCTGGTATCTGGAACTGCCTCTTGTCCAACCCACCTGAGTGTGGGGTCAGTAGCTTCACACAGCCAGATGCCCACCCAGGGCCCAAGTGAAAAACGACCAGCAATCCTGAGTCCACCTGTCCAGAGCACAGGAACTCTGGCCAGACATGGGCTCTCTTCCTTCCCATCACTTCTTCGCCAACACGCACTAGCCCAACAAGCTCCTCCTGCACCGTGCCTGCCTGGATGCTGCCATGCTCTTGCCTCAATGAAAATTGACTGAATCTCTGAACCTATAAGCCAGCCCCAATTAAATGCCCCTTTAAAGAGTTGCTTTGGTCATGGTGTCTGTTCACAGCAGTAAAACCCTAACTAAGACACTTACTTTAATATAGTCAAGTCAGTATGATATGTTGAGAGGTGGGCATAGCCAAAAGGTAAGTATAGCATCTTCTTTTTTTTTTTGGGGGGGGGGTAGTTTCAAGACAGGGTTTCTCTGTGTAGCCCTGGGTGTCCTGGAACTCACTTTGTAGACCAGGCTGGCCTCGAACTCAGAAATTCGCCTGCCTCTGCCTCCCAAGTGCTGGGATTAAAGGCGTGTGCCACCATGCCCAGCAACATCTTCTACCGAAAGTGTTTGGAGACCCTTGTATGTTAGGAGATGATGGCAAAAAAGATGGTGGAGATGGTGGCAAAAAGAAAACTGTAGTAGTGACTTGAAGGTTAACCTTTTGAAGTGCTTATAAGAAGTTCAGCTGCAGCCAGAGCAGAGAGACAAGGAGCCCATCCTTGGATAGGCCAAGACCTAAGACAGATTTAAGGATGACAGTAAAACAAACTTCTACAAATCAAGGGCGAGTGCCCCCCCCCACACACACACACAAAGGGGAAGGGAGTGACTCCCCTGATCAAGGATGGGATGGGGCGTGGTCTATACAGATGAAAAACAGAAAAGGAGACCACAAAGTAACTGCTTCCTCCTCCTCCTCCTCCTCCTCCTCCTCCTCCTCCTCCTCCTCCAGTATCCTGTGACTGAAGAGAGTGTAGCTCTCTTCAGGCACACCACTATAGATGGTTGTGAGCCACCATGTGGATTCAGGACCTCTGGAAGATCAGTCAGTGCTGAGCCATCTCTCCAATCCCATAACTCTTTATTTTTATCTTTTAACCTTTTATTATTTTTTTTAATGATTCTGTGTGCATGAGTGTTTTCCTTCATGTGTGTCTCCACCACACATGCTAGTACTAAAGGAAGTGGTAACCCTCCATGTGGATGCTGGGAATCGAGTCTTTTGCAACTAGTGCTCCTAACCACTGAACCAACTCTCCAGTCCTATTAGTAAATCTTCAGAACACTAATTTTTTTCTACTTCAAGTTTCTCCTGCATCAGATCCAGGCTAGCGGGAGCGAGCTACACGGTTACCCCCTCCTCCCAAAGGGGGAAAAATAAGGATCATGTGAAAATGTTTGGAAATTACAATAGTAGAATGTGAACAAAGACTATGAGGGTGACCAGACGTCATCCTTGATGTCACGGGTATGGGCGTAGTATATGCAGATGATGGCGCGCAGGGTCTGCCGGGTCGGCGCTCCGTGCAGAAACGCGAGGGGTTTCTCCCGCGGCGATGAGTGGGCATCGCGGATCCGCGGGTGTCAGCGGAGCGCAAGGACAGCGTGTGCGTCGGAAGAGGTCCGTTCTCAGGCGGGGAGAAGTGACCGTGTGTTAAGAGTGCAGGGGCGGCGGGTGTGAGCCGGGGCCGGGCACGAGGAAAGCATACTTACCTGGCAGGGGAGATACCATGATCACGAAGGTGGTTTTCCCAGGGCGAGGCTCACCCATTGCACTCCGGGTGTGCTGACCCCTGCGATTTCCCCAAATGCGGGAAACTCGACTGCATAATTTGTGGTAGTGGGGGACTGCGTTCGCGCTCTCCCCTGGCATTTATGTGCTAAAGATTAGACTCACTTGCTCAGTGCTCTATCGCTTCCTTAGTCCTTATTTCCCTTCCTTTCTCTCACTAATGTCTATCTCTTCCCAACCTTTTCTTTTATTGCTAGAGTAGCCGTATTGCAGCTCATTCCTAGACTACACAGACACAACCTCGCTCGACCTCTATGTATCCTCCCCTCAGAAATCAGGCCAGGGCCCTCAATCTGCACCTACAGTTTGTTTGTTTGTCCCCGAGAACAGATCCCCTCCCCCCAACTCACACACAGATCTTGGGGTCTGGGGCAGAAAATTCCGTTCCCCCCCC
>CACVCL010032944.1:0-11780 GCA_902729485.2 Mus minutoides | reverse complement strand
GCAGTTCATCTTAAAATTAATTCTAAGGCTATTAATATCCCACTGTACAATGTACCTTGATGACTATCATTCTTTAGAAGTATTGTTTGTCATGATTCGGTAGTAGATGAGAAATGATGGATGGTGTATGGGATGTTTATTGTCTTATTACTGATGAATTTCTTTTTCTTCCTGATTTGGTTAGAGGTTTTCCATGACTAGATGCTTGTCATGAAAGGCATGTGTACAGGAAGACGGTGAAATTCCATTTGCTGTAGAATCACTGTTGTATTTGCAGAGAAGTACACTGCTGTGGTAGCACAAATAAGTCTAAGTTTGTGCCACGTGGTTAGGTCAGTGCACTTTGTGCACTCACAGGGTCCCTCCGGACTGTTTTAATGGTGAGTTCAGCAGTGGGTGTGGTTTCCATAAGAATAGTTCTTCCTCCTAGTTCACGCTGAGCGTGTTTGGATACAACTTTTCCTCAGATTTGGCATTTGAGGCGCAAATGTGATCTAGCTCGGCTGAATTCCTTGAGAACTGTATTAACATGTCTGAAAGAACTGGATTTACTGAACACACTACTGTGTCAGAAAGGATTCCTTGAACGCTTGGACAGTTTATAAACATAGTTTATAAAGAAGGATATAAATTATCTGTGAATTAACATACAAACGACTTTGAAATGTCGACGGCTCAGTCGTCTAGATGACTCATTTCACCTCCAAAGAGTTGCAGCTTCCTCTTGCTAACAGATGCGTAGAAATGGACTGGTTCGGTGAATTTCAACGCGGCTGGAACCCCGGTAGCCTTAGCATCTCCGTTTCTGGATCTCTGCGGACTCTGGGCCGCATGTCAGGGTGAGATGGGAAGGAAGGAGCTGTGCGCAGACTTGCCTCCTGGTCTCCAGCGGGCCCGGCTGCCACTCACACAGCTTGCCCCCAGAATGGACTTCCTGTGCTGTCAGTCTTACTCAGTATCTCACCAAGCACTCTTTGTCACTCAGCCTGAGACAGAAAGGGGGCGAGATAACAAATCTAGACTGCTTGTGTTGACTTTGTGGATAACCTAAAGGGCTCTCCGGAGTCAAAAAAACTTTACTTCGGCAACAGCCTTTCCTGTGACATGGAGCCAGGCTTTGGACATCCCGTTCCTTGGTTTGTGTCAATGAGGAATGAGGACCGCGGTGCCGTGTCCTCTTACTTTATTACAAAGTGCAGTAACTAGAATATTTTTCTGAACATTGAAAGCCTTAGCAAAGAAAACATAACGAAACGCAAATCACCGCTACCACAAGAGACTGTCGGTCTTTTCTGTTCTCGGGAGATGGGAAGGAAATCACAGCTCACTAATTACACTCTTTACCTCCAAAAATAATATGTTGAGTCTCGTAAATAAGGTCTTCCCTTCCGTCATCCTTCCAGTTTCCCCTATTATTATTGTTGTTGTTGTTATTGTTATTATTTGCCCACATCACCATCCTCTTCCTGCAGTGTTTCCTTCTTCTGTGTGGGAGACCTTAACACTGATATGGGGTCAAGGGTCACAGCAACTGGCATTAGTCAAGAACATGTCTAGTAGGTACAGAGACAAATGAGATCAACTGAGTGACGGGACTACGTAGAAAGTCATGGTCAAGATGTGTTGGCTTCAGCAAATTCCCTGGGCTCAGAAATGAATCCACTGAGGTAGCATTGGCAAGCGGAGTCTCTGGACTTTGGTGTCTTTATATCCCAGGATGTGTGTTTATCCGGAGCTCTTTGCAAAGGGATTGGACAGGATGGAAACCATCGAGAAATTCAAAGATTCTTGCTGTTGTGCGGGAGAAAGCGTCATATCTATACCTATAGCCTTTGCCTTCCTTTGGTTAAACAATGAAAGTAGGCTCAGTGCACCTGGGAGAGAAACACTGGATCATTCCTTTGCATTAAGATTTGTAAAATATTCCAAAATTCCGAGAATGTATTTTTAATTTCACGTAACAAAAAAACCCCTTTAAGCGGTTGAGTCTATTGCTGCTATCTTGTGTTATGAAGACACTGGCAATATCAATCATGACTTAGAAATCAGTTTACCTCGTCTATCTTGTGTTATGAAGACACTGGCAATATCAATCATGACTTAGAAACCAGTTTACCTCGTCTTCCTCATGACATCTCAGGAAGGGGCCTGCACACCGTTTCCCCGTGCATCACGCATGCGCACCGTTTCCACGTGGACAGCAGCACCTGCACATCAGGGCTGAGCTCTTGACCTCTGCACATGAAGTACTTATACTATGTGTTCATTTTTCCTCCCAAAGGCGTCATTCGATATTGGGTAGGAAACACTCAGAGATGACCTACATAGGACATATATTCACATATACACATACTTTTTTAAAAATATAAAGTTATAAGACACATTACAGTCTATTCATAATATGGATCAAAATAGAAGATAGATTATTAACTTTCTAAGCATTTTCCCTCTGGTTTGTTTTGCTTTTATACCAGATATGTATTAATTTTTTTTAACTAAAATATGAACAAAGAAAATATTTTGACACTTGTTAAATAAAAGCTACTTTTGAGACAATTTACCAGTGGCAAATAATATTTGTAATTTATCATTTTTGTCAGTCATGATAAAGGATCTGAAAATCCAAGAAAAGGGGCTTTTTTTTTTTTTTAAGGCACACATTCAAACCCACAATGGTTGTGCTCCCTCTGCTGGCTCTACTGGGACAGCTTGGGAGGATAGAATAATAGGAAAGGAAATTCTGATTTTTTGTGTGTGTTTTACATATTGTTTTGACACAGAAGTTTCTGCTGCCAGAAAGTGTTAGGATAGTTGGTAACATTTCCCCTAATATTTAGTAGTGATGCTGAACTGGGCCTAGAGTTCTGTAATGTTTTAAGTGAATTTCCTTTCTTATATTAAGTAGAACATAAAATGTACTAGCTATTTTCCCCCATATTTTCCTCTCTTTGGTTACAGTCTCAGTATATAGGCCATGCTGGTCTCGGCTTCCTAAGTACTGGGAGTATAGGTGTGTATTGCCATGCCCAGTTCAAAATACAACAATTTTATTTTATTGAAAAAACAATTTTTTTGTTAAAGATAACCTTGTATAACTAGTTGTTGATAATTCGGTGTTTTCGTCATTCATTCCAGTGTGTGTGTGTGTGTGTGTGTGTGTGTGTGTGTGTGTGTGTGTATGTGTATGTGGTATATGAATATGTGTGTGTGCGTGTGTGTGTGCCTGTGTGAGTCTGTGTTCATGTATGTGGCATATGTGTGTTTGTGTGTGGGGGGTGTATGTGTACAGGTACATGTAAAGTACAGCTCAGGTGTGATTGATTAGTGTGTGCACTCAACAGGGAAGTTTTGAGGAGTTTGAGAGGCTCTGTGGACTTTTAGAAGAGTCAAAGAGAGAATCACTGCTTCTAGGAAAGGCCAGACTGCTAGGAAAAGGGGTGTGGAATGAGGAAAAGATGGAGGCTCTGTGTAGCAGGAGAGAATAGAGACAGTATTTCCTTAACTCAGAACACCCTCCTCCTAAATACTTATCTTTGTGAGGAAATGCCGTAACATGTAATAACGTAAACAAGTTACCATCCGCAGTTCATTTTCAGACCCTGCAAATCATCACCAAGGAGAAGGTGTGGATCAGAGACAACTAACCGTCAGGGAGAAGCCGTTTCAAAAGAAGCCATTCAGCTGGAGCTGCTAGAGTTCTGGCATGGCGAGGTAAGGCTCTGGAATGACTGAGGACAGTGGAGGACATTAGGGATGGAGAGACGGACTGAGCAGAAACAGATCCACGGCTGGGTGATGACGTCAGAAGTCAGGCTCTGGAAGCTGGGATGTGAGTTGTCATGGCCAAGACTGACTGGATGCTGACCGTGCTGTGTTGCTCATTCTTTCATCTCTCATATAGGAAAACGCGTATGAGAAACACTTCCGTTTACAAACACGACTGAAGCTAGGACCTAGAGGTGTCCCAGAGAACTGCCCCAAAACAGCAATGTTAGGAAATATCATTAGACAGAGATGGGCTACGCCCCTTGCTGCTGCTGCTTCTTCTTCTTCTTCTTCTTCTTCTTCTTCTTCTTCTTCTTCTTCTTCTTCTTCTTCTTCTTCTTCTTCTTCTTCTTCTTTTTTGTTTGGTTTTTGGGTTTTGGTTTTTTTTGGACAGGGTTTCTCTGTGTATCCCTGGCTGTCCTGGAACTCACTCTGTAGACCAGGCTAGCCTCGAACTCAGAAATCCACCTGCCTCTGCCTCCAGAGTGCTAGGATCAAAGGCGTGCCCCACCACGCCTGGCATGCCCCTTGCTTCTTAAACCATGTTGTATGGGCTGGTCTTTATCGAACCTGCTCACAGAGTGATTCTGCATTAGAGACTTGAGAGTAAAGAGATGACATGACCTCATTTTCAAACAGTGTTTATGTGCACAGCCAGTGCCATAGAACTGCTTTCCAGCCAGGCAGTGGTGGCGCTCACCTTTAGTCCCAGCACTTGGGAGGCAGGGTTAGGCAGATTTCTGAATTCGAGGCCAGCCTGCTCTACAGAGTGAGTTCCAGGACAGCCAGGGCTACACAGAGAAACCCTGTCTTGAAAACAAACAAACAAACAAAACAACAACAACAAAAAGAACTGCTTTCTAATTTTTTTTTCAGTTCTGTCTCTTAGGTATTATGTTTTAAGCTTCTTAAATGTAGGATTTTTTTCAGATTTTTAATTATTGTTTATTACCATTATTGTCATTATTATTTTGCATTTTTTGTCCAGATTATTCTAAATGACAGATCTGGAAGAGGAGTCTATTTTGCAATTGTTTTCCACAGAGTTGTTGGGAATCCACTAGACTGAACATAATAAGCATGGACGTCAGGGAAAGGAAGGGATCCTTGATTTTGTGTACTTTCTTCTGTATAATATACTTCCTTCGGGGGGAAAAAAAAACCTAAAACTTTCAGGAAAGCATGAGACCACCTTGTTGCTTGTTTTTAAGTTGATTCTTAGGAGCCATTAAACCATGGCTCAAAGGGTGATTGCTGACAAACTGACTGACCTCTGACCCCTGGACCCCATAAAGTGGAAAGAAAGAACTGACTCATGTACAATGCCTGAGCGTCACGTTCATGCACTGGCAATCACATATACCCACACATTAAATAAATAAATAAATGTAAAAGTAAGAAAAGAAGAGGAGGAGGAAGAGGAGGAAGAAGAGGAGGAGGAAGAGGAGGAAGAGAAGCAGTAGCAGCAATTGAAAGTAGGAAAATTTCATGAAAGGCCTACTTTCTTTTTTTTTTTTTTTTTTCTTGAGACAGGGTTTCTCTGTATAGCCCTGGCTGTCCTGGAACTCACTGTGTAGACTAGGCTGGCCTCAAATTCAGAAATTCGCCTGCCTCTGCCTCCTGAGTGCTGGGATTAAAGGCATGTGCCACCATGCCAGGCAAGGCCTACTTTCTTAAGGTAGGTTCTTTATGAATCAGTCTCCTTTTCTTTTCTCTTCTCTTCTCTTCTCTTCTCTTCTCTTCTCTTCTCTTCTCTTCTCTTCTCTTCTCTTCTTTTCTTTTCTCTTCTTCTTTCTTCTCTTCTCTTTTCTTTTTTCTTTTCTTTTCTTTTTTTTTCTTTTCTTAGATTTATTTATTTATTATATGTAAGTACACTGTAGCTGTCTTCAGACACCCCAGAAGAGGGTATCAGATCTCATTACGGATGGTTGTGAGCCATCATGTGGTTGCTAGGATTTGAACTCAGGACCATTGGAAGAGCAGTCAGAGCTCTTAAGCACTAAGCCATCTCTCCAGCTCCCAGTCTCTTTCTTTTTAAAAACCTAACTTTATATGTTTTATTTATGTTTTGCCTGAGTGTTTGTCTATGAACGTTTTACATGACTATTCACAGGGAAAAACAGGAAGAAGGCATCAAATCTCCTTGGACTGGCATTATAGACACTTATAAATTGCCATGTGGGTCTTGGGACTAGAACCTGGGTCTTCTGGAAGATTAGCCAGTGGTCTTAACCACTGATACATCTCTCTAGCTCCACATGAATCCGTTTCATTACAAATTAATTATTTATGATTATTTTTGTTTTGTGTAAAGCAAATTTAATCTTTAAAATTTTGTTTATCAGTTTTTTTTTCCTAACAATGCCATTAAAATATTTTGTTTTCTCTTGAGACAGAACTTTTTTTCTCTAGTCAGCCTAGAACTTCTATGTAGACTAAGCTGACCTCGATTTTGGGGTTATTTTCTTGTCCTTACCTCCCCGGTGCCGAGATTACAAGCAAGCACCATCACAGTTAGATTTTTTTTTTTATTCTGTTGAGAAAGAGTATTTTGAGGTTCATTCCAACCATGACTTCACTAAATAGCTGGTGCTATCCTTGAACTTCTGATCCTCCTGCCTCCACCTCCCACAGGCTGGGAATACAGACATGTATCACTGTGCCCACTATCGGTTATGCTTTTTGACGGATGCATGTCTCCCTCATCCTTCAATCACATCCTATCTGACACCAAGAAGGACGCAGATCTAAATAGGATTAAGAAACATGCATGATCTAGTGTATTTTATTTCAGTGCCCTGTAATTAAAAATACATTTCAGTTTGATTTGTATTAAGAATTAAAAAAAAAATGAGTTAAGTATCTTCTTCCCTTTTCTCGGTTCTCTTTTCAAATCCTCCAGTTGAACACAGCGCAGGGTGCTCTGCAGATGTAGGCTCTAAACCAAGGACTTAACTGACCACTGGTCAAGAGCACTTGGATGGACTGGAGATGGCTCAGCACTTAAGAGCACTTGCTGCTCTTGAAGAGGAGTTGGGTTGGGTTCCCAGAACACACATGGTGGCTTACAACTCTTCTGTAATTCCAGTTCCAAGGCATCCAACACCCTCTTTTGACCTTCAAGGATATCAGACACATGTGCAGCGCACATATTTGTCTAGAAGCAAAACATTCGTACACATAAAAGAAAAATAAATAAGTATTTTAAAAGGATTTGGGATACAATTGCATGTATATCAAACTCAGTAGACAGATGTTTCTTCCTGGCCATTACTACCTAAACAATAGAACAGTACACTACCACATACATATGGCATATACATTGATCTGAGTGTTAGAAATAATCTAGAGAAGTTTTATAATATATAAGAGGAATTCCATATACCGGTGCATGCCTGTAATTCCAGCACTAAGAAGATCAAGACAGGAAAATGGAAAGTTTAAGACCAATCTGGCCGGGCATGGTGGTGCACGCCTTTAATCCCAGCACTTGGGAGGCAGAGACAGGCAGATTTCTGAGTTCGAGGCCAGCCTGGTCTACAAGGTAAGTTCCAGGACAGCTGGGACTATGAAGAGAAACCCTGTGTCGAAAAAAAAAAAAAAAAAAAGACCAACCTGAGTTGCATCACAAGACATCCATCTCAAAGACACACAGACACACAGACACACACACACACACACACACACACACACACACACACACACACGGACACAGACATGCCACTGGGCCACTGGTTGTATGCAAATATGATGTTTCCACAAACAACTTAAATACCTTTAGATTAGGCAACACTCTTTGCTTATTCAGTTGAAGCATATTTTCCCCTTGGAATTCAAATTTTTCTCAGATAGGCTGGAAGCCAGCCAACTCCTGTCTGTAACTCTTTTGGAGCTGGGGTAATAGGTATGTGTTGGACTTGTTACATGAGTGTTGGAATCCAATCTCTGATTCTCATGGTTGTGTAGCAAATGGTCCCAATGCTGAACTATCTCTGTAGCCCAAAGAAATATGCTTTAGGACCATAGCAGATTAACTCATCTCCCCTTTAATTCCTAGCTTTAGACATTACATGGTTTAGATCATCTTTTCGTCATCTTTCCTCTGTTGCGTGAAGGGAAATGAGAAAGTCACTTGCAAATGCGACTTATCAAAGGTTGTTTTGTTTATTGGATAATAAATCTCCAGTGAACTCTCTCTTCCTCTCATGCCTCTTTAGATTTTCATAGAGAAGAAACATGAACCTGGTTTGCTCTTGAGGGTTCCCTTTCCTGTCTCCCCAAACATGTTTGGATGCATTTTTCAGGGGGGATAGAGGATCCAGGGGAAGATGAAACTGCTCTTCAAGCCCTGGCTGCCCTTCACCTCCCCTGAAGGAGATGGTCCCACATGGCTTCTCACATGAAAGAACAGAGCTGTGTGGCCAGGAGGCTGAGCCAGGGCCAACAGACAGAAAGAAAGAGAGGTGGAGAGTCTGACTAGCTAAGGTCTTTCTGCCCAGAGGACCCCCACAGTATCTTGGATGTAGGGTAAGAGTAAAGGGTGAGTCTTACATTTCAGAGAAGTAGGATGCTAATAATCTATGACTAAGGCTTGATTTCCTGTAGAGCAGACGTCCATGTCTTTAAGACTGACCAGCAAGAGGATATTGAGCTGCTCCTTCCTTCTGAATCTCGGAAAGTGCTGGCATTTCTGGAAGAGGCTGAGTCACCTTCCCAAGACAGACAAGGACAAGTTCATTTGCTGGCTTGGCACTGTCACTTTGTGACAGGGAAATGGTATATACTGCTTAAAGTGGAAAGGAAAGCTGATAGTTGAATTGCAGAATTTTTTTTTCTATTACATTTGCTGTGTGTATGTGTCCAAGTGAACGGAGCGTACACGGTCAGAGGACAACTACTGAGGGTAGGTTCTCTCTACCGTGTGAGTCCCTGAGTTCAAACCTAAGCCTTCAGGTTTCACCGCAATCACCTTCCCCTTCTGTACCATCTTGCTAGCCCAAGGACTAATTTTTCATCTCAGATGTTTTTCCTTGCCCCGCCTGCCTTTTGGCCTGTACACAGGACCCAGTACACACTCAGGTTAAGTGAGTGAATCTAGCCATTGACAGCTGTTGAGCAAGGCCTTTGTGTGTGGCAGAATGACATCCTATGACTCCTAACATGTGTTATTAGGGTCAGCTCACTGCTCACGATGAGTTGGTAGGGAAGTGGCTGGAGTTTGTTCCTCCAGGATCTAAGTTTCATCCAATCTTTTGGAAACAAAACTTCAAGCCACAGTAACCCCTCCCCCCCCTAACCCTGAAGATTTTTGTTGTTGTTGTTTTTTTTCGAGACAGGGTGTCTCTGTATAGCCCTGGCCCTGCCTCCTGGCTACCCTGGTGTCCACTACTCTGCTCTACTCTACCACACAGTCATTGTCTAAAACAATGAGACACTATAAATACATCTTTTTTTTTTTTGACAGAAAATAGGACTAACACAAAAATACCAAAATGTCACAAACCAGGTGGCCTAAATAACAGAAGTTTATTCTCATAGTCTGGGAGCCATTTGTGTAAGATGAGGTGGTTTAGTCCGACACTCTTGTTTAGCTTAGAGACTGCATTCTCCTCACCCTGTCTTTGCATGGTGTTTTCTCCACACTCATGTACCCTGGATCTCTAATCTCCTCTCATTAGGCTAGACTTCATCTTAGTGGCATCACCTTAACTGAAGACTTCTTTTAAAAAAATAAGCCCTTTCTCCAAAGCGTCATATTTTACTGTCATTGGAGGTCAGAGCTCCAACATGTGGAGCGGAAGAAGGGCATAGTTTATCCCACAGCAAGAACAGTTTTCCTGTTCCCCAATCAATAGAATGTCTGGAGTTAAGGCTTTTCTCTGGAGAGAGAGAATGAGCCAGTATAGCGGTACATCAGAATTTCCAGAATGTGAGAGGCTGGTCCTGGTTGATTTACTGCTAATGCAGATCCCAGTTTGGACGTTCATTTCATTTTCTGTTTTGTGTTCTGTGGATCTTTAATTTTCTGTTTGTAAAATCGGTATAATCTCTGCTTGAGAACTAGAGGAGATTACTGTCGGGGAATGATGTAGCCCCAGTTGCTCAGTTTCCAGGAAGGTGGTTAAAAGTTTGTTTCTGTCAAGGAAAGACATTTTTGTGGTTCTTCTTATGAAGAAAATGAATGGTTCCTTCAGAGAAAGACGTCAGTAAAGGAGGTCTTTGCAGCACTACTTTTAGATATGCTCTGGATTACTTAGGCTTTTGTAGATGAGATGGGGCAACTGGTCATTTAGTGCTCTTCCTTTTGCAGAATGTGAAACAAAGTCAATAGAATAGAGTGTTAGAGAACTGAGCTGGGAGCAAGGGACAAGACAGAACTTAAAGCCTCCACTAAGTGGCTTCCAATAAATAGAGAAAAGTATTCACTGGGATGGAGTGTAGAATTTTTTAAAAAAAAGATTTATTTTATGTGAGTACACTGTAGCTGTCTTCAGACACACCAGAAGAGGGCATCAGATCTCGTTACAGATGGCCATGAGCCACCATGTGGTTGTTGGGAATTGAATTCAGGACCTCTGGAAGAGCAAGTCAGTGCTCTTAACCACTGAGCCATCTCTCCAGCCCAGAGTGTATAATTTTGAAGATACAATGTATCTAACCAGGCTCCAAGGAAAACCACTCTTGGGCTTACAAGACAGCTTTCTCTTTGTGTCTACTGGTGAAGTTATAGTTTGGGATGTATTGCTGTCACATGAGTCTTTTCTTGTAGTATTGGAGAATGAACTTAAGGTCTTGCACCTTCTGGGCTAATGCTTTACTGCAGAGCTATATCTCCGGCAGATACATTGTCATAAACTAAGGGATACTTAACAATGTAAACTTCCAGAGTTCCTTAATGTAACTCCATGAGGGGAGAGAGAATCTGACAGCCTCCTGCCTCAGGACAAGCCATGAACATATCTGAACACTATTCAGACACTTTCCTGTTTCATTTCATATAACTAGTAGACTGAAGAGTAATGAACAATTTATAGTACATTACTCTATTAGAGAATCATTTCTTTATTCTTTCAGGTTACTTCTAGAACACTTTTTTTTTCATCTTTTTCTGAAACTCTAGGTACAAAATTTCTCCATCAATAACTGCTTGCCTAATCTATAGAAAGCATCTACATACATTTTTTAAAAAAATGTCTAGTGATTATGAGGGGAGCTGTATAAATGAAACATTTAATCCTAATGCTGAGAAAGCTCACACAGGGTTGGGAAGAGAGCCAGTGGTTAAGAGCACTTGTTGCTTTCTCAGAGAACCCAGGTTTGAATCCCAGAACCTATAAGGCTCTACAACTATGTGTCATTCCAGTTCCCTGGATCCAGTGCCCTTTCCTGACTTTTGAGGGCACCCACTGTGCAAGCAGTGCACATATGACGTGCAGGTAAAACACTCTCACATAAGATAAAATGAATGAATCTCACAAAATGTTTTTACAAAGAAAACTCCCGCGTACGATCTACCGGTAATTTTCCGCTCCCTAGGATAAAAATGTGACTTTCCTCCCAAACAAGTCAGTGCTTACTCTTATCTCCAACGTGCGGAGCCTGATTGATAGTGCATACCTGCTACGTAAACATTGCTTTAGTATTTTTCACTACTTTTGCCCAAATGACCCTGAGTAAATGTAGTATCTGGCACAAGGTGCTGGAGTGGTGGCAGTGTTTCAAAGCCAGTGGCTTTGTTGCACAACACAGAACCTTCAGAACCTTGGCAAAGCTATGTTTTCTTTCTTTTTTTTTCCCCCTAAGGTTTTTTTTTTAAAATTAATTATTTATTTTTTTTACTGGCAATTTCACCTTTATAATTCACAGAGCTCTCTTACCTAGCCAAACACCACAGGCTAAAGGGAACTAGACAAAAGAGGATCCTTTATCCTTCTTATAGGGTAACTTAGAAGAGGATCCTTTATCCTTCTTATAGGGTAACTTAGAAGCACCACATATCTGAATATCATTAGGGA
>CACVCL010032943.1:0-11796 GCA_902729485.2 Mus minutoides | reverse complement strand
GCTGTCAATCTAGCAAACAAACTCCCATTCACGAAAATATGTTTAAAAAATAATAAAGAATAATTAGAAATTTTAAAAGAAAGGCATTGATGCACTCATGAGTGCTTTCTTTGACTCAGCAATAAAACACCTCCTACTGAGCCCCAACCCCCCATCAAGGCCACACTGGGGACTTAGGGTGCAGTGTGTTAAATTTGGAGAGACCTGTTTAAACTAAACGAGATGACAAGCAATTGCAAACAGCAGAGACCTTACTGAATCCCAGTCTCCATCATGTGCGGTCATCATGTGGTCCCCACAGGGTAATCGGGCAGAATATCACTCTTAGCACAAAGCACCTCATAAATGATTTAAAATGCACGTAGGAGTCAGCCACATTCTTTTTTTTTTCTTTTTTCATCCTTCTCCCCCTTCTCCTTCTCCTCCTTCTCCTCCTTCTCCTCCTTCTCCCCCTTCTCCTTCTCCTTCTCCTTCTCCTTCTCCTTCTCCTTCTCCTTCTCCTTCTTTTTTTTTGAACTAAAGTAAATGACCACAGATATTGTAATTATTATAAAGTATCAGGAAGGGATGACTCGCAGTAACTAATGAATTGTTCATAATAGCCATAACATTAGAAAATAATAATAAGCCACAGCAAATGGTGCCTTAGTTATACGAGTACATGTGCAAGTCTATAACCAGCATACACATGCCATATGTTCATATGTATAGGTCTATATTCACATAGATATCTCACTCATTAAATGTGAGGTTGACACAGAAAATGATTTCCATCACTACAAACCAATGCAAGTATTATGGTCTGACCACAAATGATCCCCCTCAATGCTTACATGCCAAAGGCTTGATCCCTACCTGGTGGTACTAATGAGAGGAAACTAGATTCATAAGCAGACACTTAGGTGAGTCTTGTGTTGGGAAAATAGGTCACTAGGGGCATACTAGAGGCATGACTGTGAGATGAGAGTATCTTGTCCCTGGTCTCTGGTTCCCCCCGCCTCCCTCTCCCAACTCCTTTCTCTTCCTGGCTGCCATAAAGGAGACTGTTTTGCTCCACCTCAGGCTCCCAAGCAAGATGGCATGCCTGACTTGGGACTCAAAAGCAATGGAGCCCTCCTAACATGGACTGAAACCACGTTTTCTTTCCATCATAATTCCACCTCTCTGTCAAAAGCAAAAAAAAAAAAGTAACTGGAAGACAGAAGTTGGCAGAAAGTTGGTAAGTTGGTCATGAGGAAACAGAGAAGCCTTGTCAAGGACTGTGAAGGTCTCTTAAAGTTACACAGTGGGCTACAGTAAACCTTCCTCTTTAAAGCATTAAGTCTTACTCCTTCTCTTGAAAGTCTTTGCAGACCTGGAAGCAGGACTTCCTACAGCAGGCATCTGCATCTTCTATCTTCTTTCCAGGCCAACCCTTACTGTTCTGCAAACCAACTAATATGTGCTGGGGGTTTGGGGGGCGGTTACAGAACCTCTTAGAATCAGAACATGTGAGAAGATGGTTTATAAGGGATGGGGTAAGGAAAGGAAGGCAATGGCATCTTCCTCCTCTGAGACAAACAGCCTAGAAGTACTTCCCTAGGTCCTATGTGTGTCATCTAGGTGAATGATCGCAGTTACCAAATCAGATCCTAGTTTACAGTTCATCTCCACTGATGCTTATCGAGTGTGCAGGCTTGCCTGTTTTCCTTAATTGGATATAGGCTCAGCCTGAGGCAACAGACAGGGCATATTAGAAACTAATTTCTCAGAGTATAACAGAACCACTTTAAGCACGATGTCTATCAGATAGTTTCATGAACTACAGATAAATGAGAATAAATCTTTTAAACAGTTCTATTCAAACAAAGTAGCATGCACGAAGGTCAAAAGATAGAATAGAAAGGGAAAAAAATGTTGAAAAACCCAGAAAGATAATTAACCTGCCTGAATATCTTATATAGGCTCACACTTGTCAAATCCCACTTTATTAATTATAGCATATTCAATCAGAGATAGAACAAAAATAGAAGGAATTTAACTACCATTTCACTGTGGAGTCATAGCTAACTAATTTAGGGTGATGTTCAGAGTTGGTGAGATAGGAATATTAGTATAGGAATAATGAGGGCTAGCAGCCTGGTATGAGTCAAGAGAAGCAATCCAAACACCTGTATTCATGTCAAGAATTTTACCAGAACATGGGAGAAGATAGAAGGTCAAATATTGACTGTTACTCAGTTCCAGCTCAACTCGGACAACCCAGTTCTCTGGCCTGTCTTGTTCATTACCTACTTGTCTATAAGGTACTGGTTTCTCAGCACCCAGATCTCTAGACAACATAAACAGCAACTGAAGAACACTGCTCGTGTCTGTCTCCCACACAGGGCTGATATGTGATCATCCTGGCAGAACTGAAGATATCCTAAAGAGGGAAACTTACACCTCTCTGTGAATCAAAGCTACTTTAAAGAGCCATAGACTTTACTGAACCTTCTGCAAGGCTGGTGGACTGATTAGAACTCCAATGATGCTCAAACTATGCAGTGTTGCAAGTTCAATGGCAGAGTACCATGGGTTATCTCTAACCTACTTAAAAGTCATTCAGTGCCCTCCTCCCTCTGTGTGCAGTCTAACATCTTTGGTTCCGTTAGGTAAATCCCTTGGAATGTACAAATCGACCCCTAATTCTACCAACGCAAAGGCTATGAATATCATCAGATATTATCTAAGGGCCGTCTGGTGGGTCCCAGCTTTTCGGAGACTTGCCTACCTGATGTTTCCATCAATGCCTTCAAAAGATTCATGATTTTCTTTCTTCTGTTACTGTAAAATTTCATGGAACTGTTACCACATTGGAAAATAGAATGTGGCATAATCTGAATTGGTCCACAACCATGGTCACTCATATTTGGCTCCAGAATAAACTACCAATCACACCTGTGAGGTGAAAGTTGTGTTTTGGAGTAGATGTTTCTCTTTAGCTATGAGATTACGCAAACAGTGGCCCCAGTGAATTGAAATTTCCTCAGAATCTCATGCTGGAGGAAGTAAAAGGTTGACACTTTGGACCTAGCCAGAGGAAGAACTCATCTTCCAGGGAGAGATTACATACAGTGCTGACAATTTCCCAGACCACCTTGCAGGGAGTACAGGAGTGAAGGCAACAATGGATCACTGACAGAGGAAACACTGCATTATCTAGGACTACTTAGTTATGCAGACCTTTGTCCTCTGCCGAAGCTTAAATCTCATATCAGGATCTTGAAGATGAACTATGTGGGTGGGTGGGGTAGCTTCTTAATTTCTTCCTTCATCCAATGTGATTATATTGAACAAATATCATTTCTCTGATTTTTCTCTACTGCATCGCCTTACTAGTATATTGAGAATGAATGGCCCTGGCTCATGCCTTGAATACTCCAGGAACAATGTCTGAACTGTCAGCTCAGACTTAAAATTAAATTCCAGGAGAACAGAGCAGATTTCACAAGACTTGTAAGAAACTAGCTATCAATCATGAATTGCCTAAAGTGGCTGCAGACCTTATATACATTCCTTGAAATTCTTGCCACCACCCAATGAGATGAGCACCATAATCCATCATCACAGAGAGAAAACCGAATGTAAGGAGTGGCCCCAGGTTACACGCGGATGGAAGAACGTGAGTTTTCAGCCGACGCTCTTCTACATTCCACCCAGCCTCATAGAACCTAATCATTTTTAAATGTGGCAAAAAAAAAAAGAAAAAGAAAAAAAAGACATTCATATAAGCAATAAATAGCACCCAGAGGCTCTAGATTTCTCTTTATGGGACACCAAACCCCAGGCACCTGGAAAAGAAAAACAAGAAATAACCCTAAAGGCTTGGTGTGCATTTCAATAACAAGACGCTGCAGCGAAAGGACCTAATGCTGCCAAAAAGAGTCCAATTTTCTCCGAAGCGTCAAGGTGAAGACAAAGCTCTCTGCAGCATTATGCATAATGAAAACCATTATCAAGCTCCCGCCCCCACCACCTCTTGCTAATTCTTTTATCATGCAGATTGCTTTAATTCGATTTCAGGATTTTTTTTTTTCTTCTTCTTCTGTTGTTGCCAAGGACTATAAACACACCGCGATATGAGAGAGTGGTGTTCCAGGTCTTCATTGTAATGATTATGCTCATTTAGCTTAGGATCTAAGACTCCACTAGCTAAGAGCAGAGCACGGCATCCTTTCCTGTAAGGTGGGCCCATCAGCAACCCCTTGCCACGTCAGCTCCACTCACCAGCTTTCCAAAGCTGCCCTGGAGGAAAAGCCATACAGGACTGAAAAACACCTGGGAAACTCATTAAAAGCTCTTGCAGAGAGTGATGCTTCTCTGGGATTGAGCCACATTTATTAGGTGATAGACACACCCTTCTGGGCATCCAATTTACTGGGAAAGTACACTCTATTGCTCAAGTCTCCTCACAGCCCATACCTCCTGCCTAAACATTTCTCAAATAAGCATCTTTTCCTTTAAAAGGCAATGGCATAATTGAGAGACTTAATCCCTGTGCTGAGGAGAGGAGAATGCCGTGCACCTGGAAGCCAGTAGGGCACACCAGATTTAGAACCTTTTAGTCCAAGCTCCCACATTTGCCTTAGGCTCTGAGCCGAGCCAGCTAATCGTTCCCAGATGAGCTCCCATGTCTCTCCTGAATTCCCACCTATAAACTGCAGCTTACAATATCTCAAAGAGAAGTTTTGAGTGGAAAAATGAAAGTATGTCTTCTAAACATGTAATGCAATGCTTGTCAATTATGCAAATTGAGAATAAACCTCTTTGTATGAAACCTTAGAATCACAGGAAATGTGACAAAGCATCCTTTTCAAAAATGAGGCTTATATGACCTGGTAAATTGGGCAATTTTATATAGACTTAAATAAAATGAAACAGATTTCTTTAAAGTTCCTATACTTTTTACTCAAGTAATACACATTAGGCACTTTCTGGAGACAACTGTTAAATTGTCGTTAAATAATAATAATAATAATAATAATAATAGCTTCAAGGAAGCCATTTATCAGATGAAGAGAGACACCCGAAGGTTAAGATGGCATTGTGCATGACTGTCACAGAGAGTTTTCTAAGGGAGATGTAAACCAATTCTCAATTCAATCTGAAAGAAAAGACATTAAAAACAAGCAGATCAGGCCAATAAGAAACTTGACAGCAGATTCAGAGATAAACCAAATCTGTTTAATTGAGGATTCTCTATGCCACTTAGCCTGGGAGGCACGTGAATAGAGTAGAGTGAGGTCAGACAAAGCACATGATGCTTGTGATAAAAAAAAAAAAAAAAAAGAAGAAGATGGGAAGGCTAGGGCATCTTCCCATCCCACCAAGGCTAATTAAAGCCAACTCAACCACTGACACAAATGCAAAGAAGCTCCAAAGTATCTGCTGGTAGCTTGTGACTCATTATAATAGGAATATTAATCCCCCTGTAGAAATGTGTCCCTGTGTGGAAATTTAAGATGTTAATAAAACACAACGCATGTGATGCTATTTGGAGAACTACAGGAAAGAAGTAGAACGTGCATATGAACGCCTAGACTTTTGGTTTGATTTGCTGTTATGCCCATTAGAAATAGCTATAATGAGTTTAATTTAGGACACTTATCAACACATAGCTGAAGCTAAAGTCAGAATTTTCTCCAGAAACACAATATAATGAAATAGGAGCTTGCTACTCAAGGTATGGCCCATATAACCAGAATTTTGCCTTACCTGAGAGCTTGCAGGAATGTTCCAGGCCTTCAGAAATACAGACAGTATTTTTTACTGAAGCCATAAGTAATTCAGACACACTTGGAAGTGTGGGAACCTTTTCTACAGAGCACATTGAAAGCCTGGTAAAAGCTAACTGCAATTGGTACCAGAAACTGAGGGAATCCCACCATAATTGCCACTTTACCAGGGAACTTGGGGTCTCTTTTTAGAGTTCTTAGTCTTATTACTAAAAGAATTTAATAATAGACTTATAAAATAAAAGATCAGCAAATTTTATTAGTTTAAGAGAAAAACTTTGGAGCAGCAAACTCTAAATTTCAGCAGCTGCCCTAGGAGGAAGATGGAGACATGAAGGAGAGGAAAACATGCTACAATTTGCTAAGCAGTGACATAGTAGGGAGGAGAGCTTCAAGAAAGACTGAGAAAGCTCAACATGGCAGAGGAAGCCGACTTGGGCTCTGGCCTGCCTTTGCGTGAAAGAGAAGAGAGAAGGAAAAGTTTTGCCTTTCTGAAGGAAGTTTTTGACTTCCAGTTACAAGAAGTCAGGCAAACTTGAAAAAGTTCATGGTGATTCCATAGCAACTGCACAGAGAGCAGCGGGATTTGGAGAAGTAAACATACACTATCTCATTAAAAGGATAATTATTCCTCCCATCTTTTTGACCATGGTTTAAGGTTAATCTCTTCCCCAGTCCCAAAAGATTGACCCTTCGTGAAGCTTAATGAATATCTATACCAGAGGTAGATTCTATTTTATTTATTTATTTATTTGTTTGTTTATTTATTTAGACCAGAAGGAAATGACTTTCCCTTACTAGGCCTCCAACAAAAGGAAATAAAACAAAGAAATAGATCCATATCCTTCTAGGGATAATGTTTAAAATTTCCCCTCTAATTATCCACATGTCAGAAACGAAATATAAAGAAAATGATTAAATACCATGCCTTCACCATGTGGAACATATAAAAATACAACTCAAGTGCCCAAAGGCAAGTCCAAAGTCCTCAAGCTTGCCTTCCTTAGCAGGGCATTGTAAGTGTTACAGCCCTGAGGGGAAAGGTATCCTGGCAGGTCGGAGCCAAGAATACAACAAAAATCACATCTCACACAAGAGATTTATTTACAGGTAGGAGAATGGCTGCCTCTGCTCTGTGAAAAGCAGCAGAGAAATGGGGAAAACAAGGGGTTTATATAGGGTTATTCTGGGAGGAGGTGGAGCTTTACAGGGTGTCCTGTGATTGGAGGGATTATGTGGCCTGATCTTGGGGCAAGTTCAGGGATTGGTGGGATTCTCTCCACTTGCCCTGTGCTAGACAAGGCCTGGCCACTCTCCTTCCTTGGGGCTGGGAACTCCCTTTACAACCTGTGAGAATAGCTTTTAGTTAAAGGAATCTGGAGAGGTAGCAGTGGGGGAGCAGGACAAAGGAGGTTGGGGCTGTGGTAGACTAGTTCTTTCTGTTCTTCAAGGGGTTAAGCCAAGCCTCAAGAGATTCATGCACCTGAGTTGGTGTCAGTAGTCAACAGGTATCCCCCAGTAATGCCCACGGGTCAGTAAAGGTTACAGAAACAAACCACTCCAGAGACAGTTTCAGGGAAAAACCTGTTTTATTGCATGTGAGCAACAACTTATACAATGGAAGCCTTTCAACTGTAATTGGTTAGCACATTCCCTTGAATTGGAGAGTGAGCCCTCGTACCACCCAGGTCTCTATGGGGAAGGAACACATTGAAGTAGACTTGGACAACACAGACTTTCTAGAGACCAGCTACCAGCTACTCAGTGCTACTTCCAAATTCAGTGTTCTGACTTCAGAAGCATGGCATGCCAAGTAAAATTTGATTCGTCAACTTGGTTGAATTAAAAATGCTTAGAATACAAACGAGGCATACCTTTGGATGTATTTTTAAGGGTGTTTCTGGAGAAGATTGACTTGCAGGGGAGACTTGCTTTGAATGCACAGAGCACCAGTCTGTGGGCTGGACTCCTGGAGTGAATAGAAGGGGGGAGAGAGAGAGAGAGAGAGAGAGAGAGAGAGAGAGAGAGAGAGAGTCAACTAAGCGCCAGCACCCACTGCTTTTGCTTCCTGCTCCATCCACACGTGAGCAAGTGAACCATTAAACCATGCTTCTGTTGCCACAGCAGTCAACCACTACTGCCACCACACCTTCCTCGCCATGATGACTGTCTTTAAACTGTGAGTCAAAATAAGTATTTCCTCCCTTAAGTGACTTTGTATCAGATATTAGGTCATTGACACAGGAGAGTAACTAATATCATATATAAGAATTTAATGACTTCAGGTGTATAGCAAACCCCTGAGATGATCAGATTCGACTTCATAATGTACTACAATGGTAGGGATAGGACAACCATTCATTCGGATGACTCTAGAGCCCAAAGAGTTTTGGTACAAAGCAGAATGCAACATAAAATAAAACTGTGTCCTGAAAAAGAGAAAAGAAAACTGTACCTTGTCAAACTTGACATTGAATGAAACACAAAACAAAACAACCAGCAAATAGTAATAATGTAAGGTACATTTGAATGGAAATAAGTCAATTTATTATCAATAATCACTATAGATTCAGATAGAATAACCCATCCACCTAAAATGCATAGTGTGTTGAATCAAGTTGTTTTTTTTATAAATATCCAAATATATATCTGCTATTAAAAAATAACATGTGAAGATGGCCAAGGAAGTCCAACCTTTCCTAGTGATTACATACCAACAGAATGGCTTCCAGCTTCCTGCCAAAAAAAAAAAAAAAAAAAAAAAGATATTCCTGGACTGTGAAAAAACGGCAAGAAGCTTTTTTTAAAAATCTGCATTGCAAAGAAGGCTTAGAGAGAATCTATAAATTTGCTAAAGTGAACGTGGTAGGAAAAGGAAGAAATCTCAGAACCGGAAGAAACCTCCATAAAGTTTACTCAAGCTAGAAGCACACTAAAGTGCATCATTAAAAACAAAAACAAAAACATAAAAAACAAGTTATTGAAATTTATTAAGAGCTCTCCCTCCAAGCCTTACAAACACTAGATCACATTCTCTGCTTGTAGATCATTCTTGCTAGGCCCAAGGAGATAGTAAGAGACAGCGGTGGAGCACATCGCTCTATGAGACTTTAAACAGTCACGCCTGTCTTCCTTGCACAGTATTCCACCTGTGCCACTTTCTCTGGGTCCTTCTGCCCACAATCCTCCCCTGAGATCTGGCACTATTGCAGAATGGCTTGTAGCAGAGACTGAACCACCAGCCAGCTGCATTTGTTCTCCTAGATGTCAGTACCAACCTTTCCAGTCACACTGAGGTCCCCAAAGAAGTCAATATAGTCATGATGAATATGAAAGAACTTGCCCATCTCCTCCAGGAGCTTCAATGCATTGGCATACTCCTTCCAATCAGGGCCTGCTGTGTACATACCAGCCATCATGGAAAAATAGGAGGAATAGGAAGCTATATTGCTCAACAGATTTATGCCTCTTTTTATAAAATCTACATGGCCTTAAGGTGTTCTGATGAGTCCAGAGTCTGTCTAGAGTCAGCATAATAGGAACTCTGCTGAAAGATCTTGAGCTTGTTCAGGTAGTTGGGTTGGTTCCAGCAGTAGAACTTTGGCAGAACATAGATTTGGGCTTCAAGAAGCAGAGCATCATTGATGTCATCCAAAACTAGGCCTGGTTGTTAATACCAATAGATATGGCCCTGGAGAGCGAGGGAAGAACCCATGATGTCATCTGTCATGAGGAAGAAAGCTCAGAGCTGTTCTACACACCAGCCTACAGTCAGCATCTACCGGAGGCTCTTAGCATCATCCTCTTTCCTTGCTTCTGCCAGCTCCTGGAATGTTTACACCAGAGTCAAACATGATTATACTTGCCACCTAGGCATTGTACTCAATATAAAGTAATAGTATCTCTCATCTCTGATCATCTTAGCTCATCCTCAGCATCATACACCTTGATGGTGTGCATGGAGAGCTACATCAAACCCTGACTTTCTTGAGTTCAAACATCCAATTTGTGATTTTGATTCATCCTGAGAAAAGAACACATTCATCTGTTCCTTGATGTGGGTCCTAAAGGCCATTTTGATGGAAGGAAAGAAAGCAACATCTGGGACAAACATCACTAAATTCAAAATATTCAAAATATCATGGATTTAACTTAATAGGCATGTATAAGCTAATGTAAATACCAGTTGTGGAACTGGCCCTTACAAGCACTTTTATAACTCGAAAAAAGACAATTGTGCCCCTTCTTTCAGCTATTAGACTATTTAGAGAATAGACAGCAATATTTGGAAATTTCCCAGAAATCTTATGGGGGGAACACCTCATTTATGTAATCTGTATCATTATAATCATCTGACTGTATTGTTAATTACTGATATTCATCCATGTCTACAATTGATCTAAAAATTAGGTATTACCATGTGCATTTACACACACAAAAGCATATTGTAGACACAGAGTTCAGTGTAATTCCCTGGCTTCACTTATCCAGTTGGCATTTGGAAAAGAAAAATGAGCTTTGATGTTCTGCAAATTGATTTATCAGGCCTATTTCACAGCTTTATTGGGTAAAGAAAAACACCACTTGGATGAAATTACTACCTTGCTTTTGGTATTATAATTTCTAAATAGGTAGTATGACTAAATTTTGAATATATACTACTTCTATTGCCTATTTTCCAATTATACCTCAAGAATACTTATATATTCATGTACAATTTTATCTTCTTCCCATATCATGGCATGTTACTTTCTCAAAAATCTCAATTTACCACAGTCCTGCTGACCTGTTGCTAATTCTAACTAGCTTAAAGAGCTCAAGGAAATCTGTGGTCTTACAGCCAGCATAGCAAAGAACATTGCCATAAATTGCATTGAATTTAGTCCAGATAACTGACCTATTTATTTCATAGACTAATAAATACAAAGGTGCACTTCTGTGTCTACCAATGTGGCAGAAACTAAGAAGCAAGCAAAGAAACATGGCAAAAGATTTTGTTTGTCTTAATATCCAACAAAGGATGTGGAATACAATCAGACATTGCTGCATAGAAGATGATGTATCTTTTTTCCTCTGGAGAAAAAGGCCATAATGCAAGATCACTGGGGTTGGCATTATTCCAAAGAGAGGGTTATGTGTACTCCAGCGAGCAACTTATTTCAAGGTTTTAACAATGACAGCATGTGAAACATGCCTGCTGTGTGCCTTCAGACACTTCAGACATTTTCACACATGTGACTGAATCTCCAACAATACATCTTCAGAGAGATGCTTCACTCCCCAACAGCCGAGTTCCTTCACCTTCAACAGAATGGCTACTTCAATTGCATGTCTGGTGCTAACAGCATCTTTCTCAAGCATCAGCTCTCTTCCTTTCAAAGATCTTCTGAGCAGCTGCCGTGGATTGCACTGTACTGTAGATTTTGGAAGATTTTGCCATTTGTTACTTCCTGGAAAGAAAGAAATAGAACAGGAGAGGAGGAAGCATCCACACATAAGCTATATATGCCTAGCTAGCATCTCTTGAGAGCCAGCTCAACAGATGGGAGAGAATCTTTTTTATCTCCATAGCATTATTATAAAGTAAATTCCTGAAATAAAGCACATTTGTTCTGTCTCAGCATACCATTATTACCAGTTATGACTTGTTTAACCTTTCAGAAGCACGCTGACTCTATAAAGACAAAGTAGATTTGTTTCCTTTGGACCCCTTAAATTCTTAATGAAATTTTGCTCTCATTTTATATATAAAAATTGAATTCTTTTTTTTTTCAACTTTTATTAGATATTTTCTTCATTTACATTTCAAGTGTTATCCAGAAAGTTCCCTATATCCTCCCTCCTCCTGGCCCTGCTACCCTACCCACCCGCTCCCACCCCCTGGCCCCGGCGTTCCCCTGTATTGGGGCAAATAAAGTCTGCATAACCAAGGGGCCTCTCTTCCCACTGATGGCCAACTAGGCCATCCTCTTCTATATATGCAGCTAGAGACACGAGCCCAGGGGGTACTAGTTAGTTCATGGTTATTCTTCCACCTATA
>CACVCL010032942.1:0-11813 GCA_902729485.2 Mus minutoides | reverse complement strand
GTAAGTGCCTTAAGTTTACTTTATTTTCCCTTTCTTTCTTCTTTCTTTCTAGGCTAGTCTGGAACTCACTATGTAGCTTAGACTGACCTTTAACTTGAAATCCTCCTGCCTCAGCCTCCCGTTGCTGGTGTTACAAGTGTACTCCACCATTCCTAGTTTGAATCTTAAAAAAATAATCTGGTCAGGGAAAGCTAAAAGCCCGGAAGCTACCGACACAAATCTCAAGAAGTTTATATGTGAAAACTTGAAATTTGTCCAATCCAATCATGCTTCCCCTGTGCTGGGTTCTGATACTCCTTTTCTTTCAGGCTGGGCCGTGATGTTTGATTGTTCATGTATGATGCCGTTGACATCCTGCTTTTTCTATGTATTCACCCTTGTGTGTTCATCCAGTCACTTATTCACTCTGCAGGGTCATTAGTCATTAGTTTATTTTTATTTTTTATGTGCATGTGTGAGTTCCTGCACACATTCATGAGTACCACATGCATGTCTCATATCCCCAGAGGTAAGACACCAGCATCACATGCGCAGGGGCCATAACTACAAATATTTGTGAACTCCCATGTGGGCCACCTCTGAATCTCATCAGTCATTTAATGTAGAAAATAATTTTTACAAAGGGAGATGACAGACAGATTTCTTTATGCATCATTTGTGAGTCTGACATATAATATGTATGGCTCTGAACATGTGTACAAAGGCCTCAGATAACATTCTGGAACAACTAATGATTTGGAACTATAACAATGTCCAGAAATTAGTGCAAGTAATAAAGTTTAACTTTATATTCTATCTTGAGCAAAATTATTTGACATTATTATTAATTATATAATGTATACAATATGATTATATTTTTATTATGACATTATCATGATTCTATTGGTTCAGAATGTAATGAGGTATTTTCAAAGTGCTTACAATAGGCCTAAGAATGACACCTATATTCTCAGTGGAACCATGTGGGAACGTGACCCTGGAGGAAGGACTTTCAAAGTGCACACCCATGTTATCATGGAGACCAAGAGGGGACTGATGCTTCGTCAGTCACTAACTTGGTGGGCCACCTTGGAAGTTACACACTTTCTCTGAGGCCCAGTTTCTTTACCTGTGAAACAAATCTTGCCTTCCTTGCAGACTTGAGACCAGAGTTGAATAAGAAGGGGTTTCAGGCCAAACGAGGAGGGAGGAAAGAGAAGGCATTAGATGACACACTGCCCCTTTAGCAGGCCTCGGGGACTCCTGGCTTGTGTGTTCCACGTTTGTCAGGGCTGTTGAGTCATTTAAGCTGAAATGAAAATTGTGAAGTCCTCCTTCCCTCTCACAAACGAAGATAACAGAGTCAGATTTCTGTTTTGGAATGTAACCAAAGCCACGTTGCTGTTCCAGCTAGAAAGTGGTTTCTTGACTGCAAATGTAACCGTTCGATTTATATCTTAATAGAAGCTATTTTTAACTATCGTTTTATTTGTTTCATTACTAATCCTAGGCTCCATAGAGAGGCAGTGAGATCTATTAACATGAATGTGGAAGCCAGGTGGAAGGTGGGAGTCAGAAATCATTGTTCTCAGTAATATAGACATTTTCTCCACTGACCGTGTTTTCATGATTCTCACTCAGCAGATAGTAACAATAATACCCTTTCCCACTGCTGTCTTTGCGATTTGATGTAACTCAAGAACTTGTTTTCATAATTTGTCATTTTTAATATGCTTCTGTGTTTAGTCTTTTTATATCTAGAATGTTCAGTCATATTTCCCCCTCTCTCCTCCGTTTATTTAGTCTCCTTGAGTCTCCTGGTGTAATGGCAGGCCTGATGGTATACCATTCTTCTTTCTGAGGATGGGTTAGGTCTCTTGGCTTTTCTGTCTCCCAGGTTTGTCAATTAAGAGGCACTGAATGCATACTAGTGGCCTTAACAAAATGCTTTTGAATGGATTTTTGTTAAAATAAATAATATCTGCAACGAATAAAATAAGAAAAGATTGTAAGCATAGGGCAATCTTTGGGTGCTCTTTCCTTAACACAATTTTATATTTTAGCAGAAAGACACCTAACCTTTGTGCTCCATCTTCTCAGGCTACTCATGGGCATTTCAGTTAGTGCAAATGTGAATGACTTAATGGCTTTTTGGGTTGTTTTGCTTTATTCTTGTTCTTCATGAACGTGGGTCTAAGACTCACGTAAACATAGGATTGAAATGAAAAGAGTGATCCATAGCTGTGCTATGTGCAGTAGTCAAAAGACAGATAATGGAAAAGAGGCTTATGGATAAATGGGGAGAAAGCTGAAGGAGGATAACATGGTGCACACATATAACAGAATACTACTTCTCATTGGCTGGACAGGTCAGCATAAAGTGCATACACATACAATAGATAGAATATTGGTCAGCCTTAGAGTAAAGCAGTTCGGACTTATCCTGCACAAGGGCAAACGTTCAGAACAGTACACTGAGTGGAAATTTCCAGTCATAACCTCAAAGATATTAGGCTAGGGCGACGCCATGGGTAAGGGTGCTAGCTCTGTAAGCACGAGGGTCTGAGTTTAAAAAACTCAGCATTATGTACAAACCCAACATGGCTATACATGCCAACAATCACAGCACTGGGCGGTTAGGAAGTGTGATGTGGGGGGGGGGGGGGGGGTCCCAGCCAGGAGCTTGCTGGCTACCTAGTGAGCCTTGGGTTCAATGAGAGGATCCGTTTCAACAAAAGGAGGTGAAGAGTGACTTTCACATGCAGGTTGATGGACATTCGTACACTCAGATGCATATTTCATACATACTTCATACATGAGGTACCTAGAGTGGTCAGTATGTTGGTTAACAGGAATTGTGAGGAAGAGAGTTTTAGTTTCACAAGGCAAAAGAATTCTGCAGCTTGTTTGCACAAAAATAAATGTACTTTCCACTCCTAGATCATGTATTTAGAAATAGTTAAGATAGTGACTTTCATGTTGTATATATTTTACTACAATTTAGAAACAGTACTTTTTAAAAAGAAAAAAAAAACCTAGAAATACTAAATAAAAGAATTTTGCTGGTCTATGGAGTTTCTCTCCCTCTATGATCTCCTATAATACAGTGTACAACTTTTAAACCACAATAACTTCAGCATTAGGGCAACGGAAATGTAATTTGTACAATTAGAGATGTTGTCTTTCCACATGACACTCATTACCCTCCATCAGGATTGTATAAACAGTACCACGGAAAGGTTAAAAAGGCTGAAGAACTTACCAGTTTGTTGAAACATATAGTGTGCATATCAGTTTTCTCTGATCTTGGCCATGGCTGACTACAGAACTCATTAACTTTACCATTTTTTGCACATGTGTTTCCTCTGTCGGTTTCTGTTCCTGTCAGTCAGTCTCACACAGCACTTCCGGCTTCATCCTGTCAGTCAGTCTCACACAGCACTTCCGCCTTCGTCCCTGCTTGACAAGGTTAAGCCTGTTGATGATCTGCAGCCCTGTTCGGCTTTATTTTCCATAGATTTCTCCTGATAACCGTGGCATGAACTCTAAACTATGTGTTAGGGACTGAGAAGAAGCCAGAAGGTTTTTATTAGGGCTCGTATTCCCATCTCACTAATTTTCTCAGTGGCAACAATGGATCTGTGTCCTCTGGGGGAGGGGGAGTTATAATTAGGAGAAAGTAGAGATTTTTTTCTATATTAAGTTCAAAGATAATCTCCATTGATGGTCTTTACCTCTATTTTCCAAGTCAATTTAGCAGCTCTTTATTTGCTTTTTAGAATCTAATTAGGTAATTCATTCTGTTGCCCGGTGCTTTGAATTTTGATGAAAATTGATGATTGATCCGTTCTTTAAACATCAGTATATTTTAGGGGTAGCCATACTCCATAGTCAGTGTTAAAATAAGGCTATGTAGTGTTTTCTTTTCTTCTAACAACTATGTGATAAATATCCTAATATGGAGGATTTTCAGTAAGCTCAGATCATAGCACAACAGTTTGGACATCCATTATAGCAGTCAAGGCTTCTCTGTCCCTGCTACTCAGATGATGAGCGTGATTGACTGCTGGGCCAGTGTCCTGTTCCTTCAGGGCACCTTCAACTATCTCCTTTGTCCCCTAAGGTGAAACATTAATTTTCAGTACTTGGGGATAGATTTTCAACTAAAAGATCATAGTAACTTTTCTTTTGTTTACTTTGACAACTACATCAGATTAAGAATAATTTCCCTAAACAATAGCCCAAAGTGGTTTAGGAGATTCCAGAATCAAACCTTATCGGGAGCTAAGAGATGGTGAATATTTAGGTGTTTCTGGTCAGTACATGCTCTGTGTTATTGAGATGACTCAGTGGCTAATGGTACTTGCTGTCAAGCCTAATGACCTAAATTCATTCCGGGGTGGAAGGAGGAAACTGGCTTCAACTAGTTTTCTTCTGACTTCTTCAAGTATGCTTTGGCATGTGCATATGCATTTGTGCATATGTACACATATGAAAGTTATTTATCATAGTCAGTTCTGGCTATGAAACAGCACGGTAGATAATTCTTACCAAACTAGGATGGAGCAAGGAGATGTGTTGATGACAAGGACCAAGGAGGAGAAAGGAAAGCCAAGGGTGGAGTTGTGAGAGGCAATGCCCATGCCCAGAAGGTTATAGATCAGGACTGGGTTAGATCCCAGTTTATGCAGGAGTTGGAATGAAAGTTCTCATCTATCATGGAGAAGCAATGGTGAACATTGTTTACTATCTTACTATCATGGTGATGGTAGTACTTTCTATTAAAGGGGAGTCGGGGAGCCGGAAAGATGGGTTGTTAAGTGTCTTGGAGCTGGAGTTATAGGTCTTGTCTTTTCTTTTTTTTTAAATTGGATATTTTATTTATTTACATTCCAAATGTTATCCCCTTTCCCAGTTTCCCCTCTGCAAAACCCTCTCTCATCATTCCTTACCCTGCTTCTATTAGGGTGCTCCCCCACCCACCTACCCACTCCCACCTCACACCCTAGCATCTCTATACTGGGTTATCAAGCCTTCACAGGACCAAGGGCTTCCCTTCCCATTGATACCACATAAGGCCCCTTCAGCTCCTTCAGCTCTTCCCCTAACTCCTCACTGAGGTCCCTGTGATCAGTCCAATGGTTGGCTGAACATCCACATCTGTATTGGTCAGGATCTGGCAAAGCCTCTCAGGAGACAGCTATATCAGGCTCCTGTCAGCAAGCACTTCTTGGCATCAGCAATAGTGCCTGGGTTTGGTGGCTTGGATCCCCAGGTAGGGCAGTCTCTGGATGGCCTTTCCTTCAGTCTCTGTTCCACTTTTTGTCCCTGTATTTCCTTTAGATAGGAGTAATTCTGGGTTAAAATTTTGGAGATGGTTGAGTGGCCCCATCCCTCAACCAGGGGGCCATTCCTAACCTCTGGATATGGCCTTGACAGGTTCTCCCTCCCCTTTGTGGGGTATTTCATCTAATGTCATCCCTGTGGGGTCCTGGGAGGCTCTTGCTTTCCTGGTATTTGAGACTTTCTGGATGCTATCCCCAGTTCCCTATCCCCCATTGCTACACACCTCTGTTCAATTTCCTGACCCTCTGTGCATCTCCTCCCATATCTGATTCTTCCCTTCTTTTTTTTTTCCTTTCTCCCTCTTCTCTTCTTCCCAAGTTCCTCCCATCCTCTACTTCCCTTGATTATTTTGTTCCCCCTTCTAAGCAACCACGCTCTGGTATTCCTTCCTCTTGAGCTTCATATTTTGAGCCACCATGTGAGCGCTGGGACCTAAACCCAGGTCCTCTGCAAGAGCAGCAAGTTCTCTAACCACTGAGCCATCTCTCCAGTGTCATGGAGCCAGATCTTTTGACTCCTGCCTGCAGAAGTAACTTTCCTCAAATCTGAGCCTCAGTTTCGGTTTATTGCAGGAGGCTTCTCTAGGACAGGGTTTCCTAGCTCAGTTGTAAGGCATTCCTGCTGGTCAGGGGAGATGATTTTTGGTATTTATTTATTTATTTATTTATTTATTTATTTATTTATTTATTATTTTGTTTTTGTTTTTGTTTTTTTTTGAGACAGACTTTCTCCGTATAGCCCTGGCTGTTCTGGAACTCACTACGAACATCAGCCTGGCCTTGAACTCAGAGATCCCCCTGCCTCTGCCTCCTGAGTGCTGGAATTAAAGGCATGAACCACTGTGACCAGGTGGAGGTGATCTTTGAAAGCTCCTAAGTACACTTGTTTGTCTCAATCTACTTTAATTGGGATCTCCCCTATTTAGAAGTAAATAGCTGAGGTTTACCAGTGGAAGCTACTTAAATCTCCTTCCTTCCTTCCTTCCTTCCTTCCTTCCTTCCTTCCTTCCTTCCTTCCTTCCTTCCTTCCTCTGCCTCCTCATGTATGTGGTGTATGTAATATATATACCGTCAAGCCCTGAAGATTTACATTTCACCAACTTCCATCACTGCTGTCTCTTGTGTGGATGTTTGGCATCTGAGATGAGGTCTTCATGTTTGCACAGGCGCTCTATACAATGAGCTGTTTTACCAGCCCTAAGTTTCTTAAATTGATGTAGTCTGTTTCTTCATATATAAACTATTTGAAATATTCCCCTAGCCATATCTCAGTGGGTGATGTTCTCAGAGATGCTGATTTCTCTGATGGCCTCATTGTGTCATATCATAGTGACAGCAATGAGAGGGAGAGGATAGGAGGTACAGAACGGATCTTCTGATGCAGACAGAAACCCAGGCTCTGGTACATGCAAATTATTACATCAACTGGTGCTCTGCCATTGAAGGAGATAGGAAAACCTGAGCCTTCTGACTTCTATTCTGTGGGGGCTTCCCCCCTAAAAAGTGAGACAAAAGGAGAAGAATTTTCAAGAATGTGTTCCTACTCCTTTTATATTCAAAATGATGGTCAGTGTGGCCAAACAGCCTGCTCTTTGCCCAGTTCTTGCTGCTGCTCCTGCTGTTTTGTTCATTTGTCTCCACTAAACATGGCTGCAACCTAGGAAGCAATCACTACAAATGCAGTGAAAACATTTCTTAAGGAAATACACTGATTTTTAAGTGGTGCACACTTAGCTGCCTCTGTGTATCAGGCCTCAAAGGGCATTTAAAATGTTGAAGTATTTATGTCCCTTGTCTGTAGTATTTACGGTGATAAAGCTGACATGAAGGGCACACGCACGGCCCCATGTTGTGGAGGGAGAAGTGGCAGATTATGGCTTTTATTCAATGTGTCAAGCATTGGATCCTAAAACCACTTATTTTCTTAATTACTTCTTTATGTGAGTGTTTAGTGCACTTGTAATTTAATGTCATCTGTCTTGGTATTTTATATTGGTAAACTAAAAATCTATGTAAACCAGGGTGGACTAGAGCAGGAGAGGTAGCATACATTGCAAAGAGGATTTAGCTTTCCAACTTCATACCCAGAGGGCCAAACTTGGAAACCTACTGTGTGGCAGTTTCAGGCTGCTGCTTACGGAGGATAAGGCAGACAGGAGATACAAGCACAAGGAGGCAAAGCCCAGAGAAGACTGGACTGGTCTGTAAGCAAAGTGGGCTTGACTTATACAGTGACTAGTGAGGAAGAAGAGATAAAGGGAGGGGTTGGAATGCAAACCTGAATAATTTATTTCAGTTGATATTATTCTTTTGTATGATCCAAAATAGTTTCAATCAATCGTCAAATCTCAAAGATGAAGCTTAATTCTTTAAGGTCTTCAGGGAGATACTCAAATAACTTTCAAGACCGAGGTCATTATATGTGGATATCCTGAAAGATATATATAAGCAGAGAGTACATTAATGACCTCCAAAACCAGAAACCCATGGTTTTGTCACCAAGCCAAGTTATCTGTCAAACATTTAGCCTCTGAAAAACTAAGAGCCCACTAGCACATGTTAGTGGAGAAATGTCAGTGAGAAGACCGGTGCATGTAAGTTCATCGAAGAGCATTAAGCAGGACAGTGAACTTACAACTGCCATGTAATATGACAAACTACACACAATGCAGTAAAAGTCTGAGCGAGGAAGAAGAAAATAGAAATGAGTTCATCATTACAGAACCGATAGCTAGACATTGAATGAAGTTAGACCTCAGATGGTAAAATTCAAACAGTAAAAGATCAAGGATGCTGAGAAATACACAAAAGTCACTCTCACAGACCCAACAGTATTGCTCCTAAACAGTCACAAAACAAAGGAACAAACCCCCAAACAAAAATAAAACAAACAAACAAGCAAGCAAAAGAGCCAAACGAACAAACCCCCCAAACAAAAATAAAACAAACAAACAAGCAAGCAAAAGAGCCATATAATCCCAGAGAAAAAGAGTATTCAACAAAATCTATATAAGTTAAAAATATTATGATAATTTGAGCAGGGTAGATCATTTACATCTGGGGACTAATATATGGATTGGCTTAATTCACTTACTGGAAGAGGAAGCTAATGGCACACACAAAGCCAGATATGAGCCATATGCTCAGAGACCACCTGTCCTTCCCCTTGTTGAAGTGACTCATAGAAAACTCTCTGCACAGGATCATTGTGAGATGTCTAAAGGGTTGGTACTAGGTCTTTGCTCTGTTCAGTTGAAAGGCTGAAGAATCCTGTGCTCATCAACTTTAGAATCTAGAAACAGGTTGACACAGACTGTGTAGTATCTAGAGCACATACATACCAAACAAAACTGTGAAGAGAAGGAAAGATGAATAAATGTTTGTCCTAGGAGGGAAGGAAGAACCCATGAGTTCTCAAATACACTAAATAATGAAAAGATGTTTGCTTTGTATATTTGATATAACTGATACATAAAAATAACTTAAGAAGACCATTGCCTGGAAACTATCACATAGTCTATTAATTGACTCTGCCATACACAGTATTTATTATAGCTTAGAAGTTAATACATAGAATATTGAGTCTTTCTTTCTGTCTTGTTTGTTAGCTAAAATAACCAGAACTTAAAAAAAAAAAAGACATCTCACTGTTTAAAAATGGGGTCATGAGTTTCAAGACTGCCTTGCTGATCAAGGAAAAAAAAAGTGAAGATAATAACTTGGCTTTGGTTCCAACCCACACTTAAGTTACTCAGGAACATCAGTCTCCAACTCGGCCCTCTGCCACGCAGTGTGCAGCCAGGCCAGGGACAGCAACTCATGTGAACTCAGCATCTTATCTCTCTGACATTCTGGACATAGCGCTATCCATTGAGCCAGCATTTTCCCACAGTCTGTCTCAAATTTCATAGCCCTTGTTAAGTAGCTGATAGCATCAGTCCTATTCTCAGTGAGCAAATGTTACTGTCCTTTAAATAGAATCTGAGGAGGGCATTCCCTGAACCAAATGAGTCTCTGAAGGTACCATGAGCTCAAGAGAAATTAGGACAAAAGAAAGAGGAGCCCTTGCCTCACCATTTTGCAAACCATTTAAATTTGTGCTTGAGGGAGGGTGAGGGCAGAGTTGAGAGGGAAGAAAAAAGATGGAGAAGGGAGAGAGGGGGAAGGTTAAAAAAAAAGGCCTGAGTTTAATCGGTTTTATTGTGAGCAGACAAGATCCTCTCCATAGCTCTACTTAAAAAAAATTAATATTTTCAATTGTTAATCATTGTGTGGAAACAAGTTAAAGTTAAGTATTAAGAAAAGTGACCCCCACTCCCACCTCATTTTGCTTCAAAAAAGTTGAATGTGAGAATAGATGACTTCAGTTTGCACAAACTTGTATAATACTTAATTCCAACTATCAGGGGGGAAAGTCAGGAAGATCAGGAGTTCAGGGTCACTCCTGGTACATGGTGAATTTGAAGCCTGCATCACATGAGATCCTATCTCAATAAACAGACAGATATAGACTTAAAGGAATAAACAGATACTGACCTAAACTGACTGGTTGGAAAGCCCTCCCATCAGTTTCAGTGAGCACCAAGTCAAAGCTGAATGAGAGTGTAATATGGTCAATTTTGAGGTATAAAATCTTCAGCTCACAAAAGAGCTCTCACTGTACTTATCAGCCTGATTCACATGTATGTGCATTTATGTGTGTGTGAGTGCACAACACAAAGTAAAGGGTGTATTTGACAAGTATTTCAGAGTGTTTAGATACTAATAAGTAATTAGGCTGACCACTCCGATAGTATCTACAATCCACATTCTAAAACGGAGTCTTCTACCCCTTGTTTAACAAAATGTGAATCTGGTCAATTTCAGGGATTTCCTGAAGCTATTTTGAGTTGCTTACTTCTCTTCTTAAAGAGCATCCATGTAAGAAGAAATGTTTCAGTCTTTTAGGAAACTGTTTTACAACTGATTTGAATGTAACTTCAACCTTCCCAGAAATGTGTGGGTAGGGAACTTGGTCTCTAGGATGGCTACAGTAGTGGGTGTGATATGCAAGTGCAAAAGGTCGGTGTGCTCCAGGGTTTTAATGCAAGCCGGCTACAGTACAGAAACTGTGGACAGGACTGCTCCGTGGTATGGTCAAGGGGAAATATATTTATTGTAGATATGAGAGAGAGAGAGAGACAGAGACAGAGACAGAGACAGAGACAGAGAGTGATAGAGAAACAAGAGAGACACACACAGAGGGAGAGAGACAAGAGAGACAGACAGACAGACAGACACACACACACACACAGAGAGAGAGAGAGAGAGAGAGAGAGAGAGAGAGAGAGAGAGAACAGCCAGAGGCTTCTGGAAGATCCCAGAGCTGAGAAAGCAAGAAGTAGGCTGACCATGACCAGAGCTATCTTCCAGAGAAGATAAGAGAACACAACAGGGTAAGAATAGTGGGAAGCAGTACAGCAGATCAGAGAGAGGCTGGGTTATAAGAAGGATTAGTAGCTGGTCCCGAGGAAGGGCCAGAGACCAGCATGGAGGCTTGGATTTGCATAACAAGCATTTGTGAGGAGAGGCTGAGGGAGTCTGGAGGGTAGCGTGCACCTTGCTAAAATGTTAGGCACCACAAGCATCTGTTTATTAGAGAGGTCTAAGTCTCTTCTGCCAGAGGTAAGGGGAATGATTGCTTTTGGCAGAGGGAACTGGCTTCACCCGTTCCCGAAGAATGCTGGCTTTTATCTAACCACAAGAAATTCTCCTAGAGTACAGCTTAAACTCACTTCTGGATATTTGGACCACCTTTTGGCATGTGAGGAATTGGAGTGTCCTTTGGATCTGAGAAGTGGGAACCAGTCTTTATGTCACTGATAATAGAAAGTTAATCGTTCTCAAAAATTGTTGGTTAAGAGCGTCAAGGTGGTGTGTGTGTGTGTGTGTGTGTGTGTGTGTGTGTGTGTGTGTGTGTGTATGGAGGGGTTGGGGTATGTGTGTGTGTGTGTGGTGTCTTCCTGTCTGCTCTTCCTCTATGACGACCTCCTCTGGAACACACTCCCATATTGCTGCCTGAGGCCAGAACTGAGTCCAGTTGGATGTTGTGCCCTTAGACTTCCAAAGGTGTCCTTAACACACCATTACTTCTTTTTAAAAGTAGCTTGTCTCCATTAGTTTGTGATGGCAATAAAAAAAACTGAATAGATCCTGAGGAAATTCAAAACACCATCAGATCCTTCTACAAAAGGTTATATTCTAAAAAATTGGAAAATCTGGATGAAATGGATAACTTTCTAGACAGATATCAAGTTCCAAAGTTAAACCAGGATCAAATTAATGACCTAAACAGCCCTATATCTCCTAAAGAAATAGAAGCAGTCATTAATAGTCTCCCAACCAAAAAAAGCCCAGGACCAGATGGGTTTAGTGCAGAGTTCTATCAGACCTTCAAAGAAGACCTAGTTCCAGTTCTTCTCAAACTATTCAACAAAATAGAATCTGAAG
>CACVCL010032941.1:0-11816 GCA_902729485.2 Mus minutoides | reverse complement strand
TGACTTTAAGTCAACTCTGGGCATCATAAATTTAAGAGAAATGAAAGGATATTTCAAACTAAACCATCCCAAAAGACAAAATTTTAGCCACTTACAATTTTCTTTAAAAAATTATTTATCCTGACCCAATTTCCTCTCTCTCTTCCTCTCTCAGCCACTCCTTTAACCCCTCCCCCAACCCACTTCTCCTTTTCCATTCAGAAAAGGGCAGATCTCCCAGGAATATCAACCAAACATGGCATATCAAGTTGCAATCAGTCTAGGTACATTCCCTAATATTAAGGCTGAAGGAGTTAACACAATAGGAGGAAGAGGGTCCCAAAAGCAGGCAACAGAATCAGAGAGAGTCCCTGACCCCACTGTTGGGAGTCCCACAAGAAGACCATGCTGCACAACTATAACATATATACAGAAGTCCTAGGTCAGACTCACATAGCCTACCTGACTGTTAATTCAATCTCTATGAGCACCTATGAACCCAGGTTAGTTGATTTTGTGAGTTTTCTTGTGTTTTTCTTGACCCACTCTGGCTGGTACAATTCTTCCTCTTCAAGAGGATTCCCTTGTGTTTGGCTGTGGGTCTCTGTATCTATTCTTTTTGAAGGCTTCATCTACCTACAGTGTACAAGGGAAGAAAAGAGTTCTGTGTTAAGCCATTTTTGAATCTAGATACATATAGTCACAAGTACTTACTTAGATTAGAAAACAAACAAACAAACAAAAAAAAAACAAAACAAGGAGCTTGTAAACGAGAGATAAGAGAAAAAGAAAATTTACTGTGTTCTCTGTATACCCCATCCCCAAATCCCATTAACTAGATAAGTTCATTATAGAACAGATGTATTTATTATGCAGTCTCACACTCTCGAAATAATTTTTCTCTGTCTCAGACACAACATTTGGAGTAATTAAACAAAAAGTGGTTGGACAAATCAATTTTAGCTTGATAAATTAATTACAGGTGGATTCAGATAATTCCCTGGAATATATTATGAAAACCATGTTCTGAAGGTCAACTGTTGGTTATGTTAATTAATTACTTCAATATTGTAGCTTTTAGCACTTGTAAGTAATCTAGTCTTATTTCTCTGGCTGATGAAAATGTAATGCCCGGAGAGTTCAAGAGGTGTGATGGAACCATAATTTGAAGCCCTAATTTTTTGATTCCTATGGCAATAAAATCTTTCTACTATTCCACTCTGAGAATAAAAATGTTCAAGCCACCGAAGCTGAATAGAGGCTTATCAAAAATCACTTGAATATTAAAGATTTCTCAGTCACATCAGGAAGGAATTAACACTTGCCTAAGCTGTTGTCACTTTAGATCATAAATATAAAGCCCTAATATACATAGGAAATACATCTTAGAAATATTTATATTTATAATCTAAAGACATGTAACTCAGCTTACATATGTGAAAGAATATCTAGGTGACAAACAGGCATAAATTTATGACATATCTCCTATCTGAAGATACCTATGTTCTCATTCAATGTCATTATTACAAAAGTAAAATTCTGCCTCCCTTTTCTAAGACTCAATCTTATAAGTATCATTAGTGTTTTGGATATTAATCAAAAGCTAGACAGGGTGGTCCCTTTTTGTAATCCCAGCACCTATAGAGTGAAATATAAAATTTCCCATTAACTTGACACCAATATATTCTACACAGTACCAGGTTATCCAAGATTCCCTAGAAGGATATTGTAGCTGCAGAGGAAGTAGACACCAAAAGCTTGGAAATGGAATTTTAATTTGATTCCTGTTGATGTAATAAATGTGTTATGACCAAATCAACATAGGGGAGGAAATGTTTTATTTGGAGCACACTTGCATGTCACGGTTCATCAATGAGAAAAATCAAGGCAGAAACACAAGGCAGGAACCTGAAGGAGAAAACATGTGGGACTGCTGATTGCTGCCTTGCTTACTCACCCATGCTCATGTTGCTTTCTTATCTGTTCTAGAACTTCTTGCTATGGGATGCTGCTGCCTATAATGAACTGGGCCCTCATACATTGATTACTAATAAAGAAAATCCCACACAGATGTAACTAGAGGCCAAACTGATCTGAGCCACGGTTCAATTTAGAGTCCTTTCTCCAGTGACTCTAGGTTGTGTCAAGTGTACAGTCAAATGAACCTGGACAGAATGAAAGCTATCTTGGAGTTTCATCTGTCAAAGGCTTACTTGGTTTTGGACAGTATAAAGTAGCTCTTGAAAGTCATAGCTAAGATAACTATATATTTTGTTTGTTTGAGAAAAGTTTGGGGACTTAAATGGGGAGTATTGATAATTACATTTGGGCAGCAACTAAAAGGAGAGAGTTTCCCAGTTTCAGAAGAAAAAAAAATTACATATTCAAGAAAGTAAAGAAGTAGGTTCAGAGGGTTCCAAATTAGGCAAATGATTATAGACGTGTCCCTGATACAGAAAAATAATGATTCTTATATGGAACAATTTAAAACATGGATCAGAAGAAGCTTCAGATACTAGGCTAAAGAGTTTGCTTTTATTTTATAAAACAAGAGCCATTGAAGCAAAGATGGAATTTAAGTTTTTAAAAAAGACACTGCATTTTGCTCACTAACAATGTGAAGAATAAGCCCAAAATAGTGGGTAGTGGCTTCATATGAATTGTGTATTTAAGGATTTTGTACAGGAATGTGATATGATGAAACTGGCATTTCGGAAAAGCAAATGTAGCAGTGATGTACAGAATCAATGAAGAAGAGCCAAGGCAGGGACAAAGGCAGCTGAAAGAGTCCGATGCAGATATTTGCACCCAACCAATAGATAGAAGCAGATGACCCCTGTGGTTGAATTCTGGAAGGCTAAAAGAAGCTGAGGAGAAGTGTGATCCTTTAGGAGGACCAGCAGTCTCAATCTGGACCCCTGAGATCACTCAAACACTGGACCACCAACCAGGCAGCATACACCAGCTGATACGAGGCCCCCAACACACATACAGTAGAGGACTTCCAGGTCTGTGTTCATTCAGAGATGATGCACCTAACCCTCAAGAGACTGGAGGCCCCAGGTGAGTTTAGAGTTTAGATGGGTTGGGAGTGGGGGCATCTATGTGGAGAGAGGGGTTGAGGAGGAAGTGTGGGATGTGGAGCAGTCAGAGGGTGGATGGGGAGGGGTAGAGAATGGAATATGGAGTGTAAAATGAATTACAAATAAAATTAATTTAAAAAAAAGAAAAAAGTAGACATTTCATATGTGTGCACTCCCAAGGACAAATAATAAATACTTTAGGCTGTGTGGGAAACAGCATCTCTGCTTCAGCTCTTCAGATTTCCTACTAGAGACCCAGAGGAGCATTAGTCAATGTGTAAACAAATGAGCCTGGCTGTGTGCCAACAATACTTTATTCATAAGTGCAGACAGAGGAAATGATTTGCCCTGTGGCTGAGAGTTGTCTTACCTCTGGTTTAGGGAATGAGAACATGGCAAAAACATGAGGCCACTAGGCTGGGCATATTTGTAATAGAAAATAATACTGAATCACAAATATGATCTCAAAAATGTTAAGCACTTACAGTGGCTGAAATAATTTTGAGAGAACTCCATCTGTACTTCTCTGCAAGTATCAAATATTTAAGATAAAGTATTTTTTCTATATTTATTTTTATTAGATATTTTCTTTATTTAAATTTCAAATGCTATCCCAGAAGTTCCCTATACACTATCCCCACCATGCTCCCCTACCAACCCACTCCCACATCTTGGCCCTGGCATTCCCCTGTACTGGGGCATATAAAGTTTGCAAGAACAAGGGGCCTCTCTTCCCAATGATGGCCAACTAGGCCATCTTCTGCTACATATGCAGCTAGAGATACAAGCTCTGGGGGTACTGGTTAGTTCATATTTTTGTTCCACCTATAGGGTTGCAGACGCCTTCAGCTCTTTGGGTACTTTCACTACCTCTTCCATTAGTGGCCCTGAGTTCCATCCTATAGATGACTGTGAGCATCTACTTCTGTATTTGCTAGGCATTGTCATAGCCTCACTCGAGATAGCTATATCAGGGTCCTTTCAGCAAAATCTTGCTGGCATATGCAATAGTGTCTGGGTTTGGTAGCTGATTATGGGATGGATCCCCAGGTGGGGTAGTCTCTGGATGGTCCATCCTTTCATCTTAGCTCCAAACTTTATCTCTGTAACACTTTCCCTGGGTGTTTTGTTCCCTATTCTAAGGAGGAATGAAGTATCCACACACTGGTCTTCCTTCTTGATTTTCTTGTGTTTTGCAAATTGTATCTTGGGTATTCTAACTTTCTGGGCTAGTATCCACTTATCAGTGAGTGCATATCTAATGACTTCTTTTGTGATTGGGTTACCTCACTAAGGATGGTATCCTCCAGATACATCCATTTGCCCAAAAAATTCATAAATTCATTGTTTTTTATAACTGAGTAGTACTCCATTGTGTAAATGTACCACATTTTCTGTATCCATTCTTCTGTTGAAGGACATCTGGGTTATTTCCAGCTTCTGGCTATTATATATAAGGCTGCTATGAACATAGTGGAGCATGTGTTCATATTACATGTTGTAACATCTTGGGTATATGCCCAGGAGAGGTATTGCTGGGTCTTCCAGTAGTACTATGTCCAATTTTCTGAGGAAATGCCAGACTGATTACCAGAGGAGTTGTACAAACTTGCAATCCCACAAGGAATGTAGGAGTGTTCCTCTTTCTCCACATCCACGCCAGCATCTGCTGTCACTTAAATGTTTGACCTTAGCCATTTTGACTAGAGTGAGGTGGAATCTCAAGGTTGTTTTGATTTGCATTTCCCTGATGATTAAGGACGTTGAACATTTTTTCACGTGCTTCTCAGCCATTTGGTATTCCTCAATTGAGAATTCTTTGTTTAGCTCTGTACTCCATTTTTAATAGGGTTATATGATTTTCTGGAGTCCAGCTTCTTGAGCTCTTTGTATACATTGGATATTAGTCCCCTATCAGATTTAGTATTGGAAAAAAAATCCTTTCCCAATCTTTTGGTGGTCTTTTTGTCTTATTGACAGTGTTTTTTTGCCTTACAGAATCTTTGCAATTTCATCAGGTCCCATTTCTCAATTCTTGATCTTACAGCACAGGCCATTGCTGTTCTGTTTAGGAATTTTTCCCCTGTGCCCATATCTTCGAGGCTTTTCCCCACTTTGTCCTCTAAAAATTTCAGTGTCTCTGGTTTTATGTGGAGGTCTTGATCCACTTAGATTTGAGTTTTGTACAAGGAGATAAGAATGGATCAATTCGCATTCTTTTACATGATAACTGCCAGTTGTGCCAGCACCAATTGTTAAAAATGCTGTCTTTTTTTTACTGGATAGTTTAAGTTCCCTTGTTAAAGATCAAGTGACCATAGATGTATGGATTCATTTCTCGGTCTTCAATTCTATTCCATTGATATACCTGTTTGTCTCTTTACCAGTACTATGCAGTTTTTATCCCAATTGCTCTGTAGTACAACTTGAGGTCAGGCATGGTGATTCCATCAGACGTTCTTTTATTGTTCAGAATACTTTTTGCTATCCTAGGTTTTTTATTATTCCAGATGAATTTGCAAATTACCCTTTCTAACTCAGTGAAGAAATGAGTTGGAATTTTGATGAGGATTGCATTGAATCTGTAGATTGCTTTTGGCAGGATAGCCATTTTTACTATATTAATCCTGCCAATCCATGAGCATGAGAGATCTTTCCATCTTCTGAGATCTTCTTTGTTTTCTTTCTTCAGGGACTTAAAGTTCTTATCATACAGGTCTTTCGCTTCCTTAGTTAGAGTCACTCCAAGGTATTTTATATTATTTGTGACTATTGCGAAGGGTGTTGTTTCCCTAATTTCTTTCTCAGCCTGTTTATCCTTTGTGTAGATAAAGACCATTGATTTGTTTGAGTTAATTTTATATCCAGCTACTGCACTGAAGCTGTTTATCAGGTTTAGAAGTTCTCTGGTGGAATTTTTAGCGTCATTTATTAAAACTATCATATCATCTGCAAATAATGATATTTTGACTTCTTCCTTTCAAATTTCTATCATCTTGATCTCTTTTTGTTGTAGAATGCCCTGGCTAGGACTTAAAGTACTATATTGAATAGGTAGGGAGAAAGTGGGCAGCCTTGTCTAGTCCCTGATTTTAATGGGATTGCTTTGAATTTCCCTCCATTTAGTTTGATGTTGGCTACTGGTTTGCTGTAGATTGCTTTTATTATGTTTAGGTATGGGCCTTGAATTCCTGATCTTTTGAAGACTTTTTATCATGAATGAGTGTTGGATTTTGTCAAATGCCTTCTCACCATCTAATGAGACGATTATGTGGTTTTTGTCTTTGAGTTTGTTTATATAGTGAATTACATTGATGGATTTCTGTTTATTAAACCATCCCTGCTTCCATGGGATGAAGTCTACTTGGTCATGATGGATGATCACTTTGATGTGTTCTTGGATTTGGTTTGGGAGGATTTTATTGAGTATTTTTGCATCGATATTCATGAGGGAAATTGGTCTGAAGTTCTCTTTCTTTGTTGGATCTTTGTGTGGTTTAGGTATCAGAGCAACTGTGGCTTCATAGAATGAATTGGGAAGAATACCTTCTGTTTCTATTTTGTGGATAAGTTTGAGGAGAGCTGGAATTAGGTCTTCTTTTAAGGATGGTAGAACTCTGCACTAAACCCATCTGGTCTTGGGCTTTTTTTTTTTTTTTTTGGTTGGGAGACTATTACTGACTGCTTCTATTTCTTTAGGGGAAATGGGACTGTTTAGATCATTAATCTGATACTAATTTAACGTTGGTACCTGGTATCTGTCTAGAAATTGTCCATTTCATCCAGGTTTTCCAGTTTTGTTGAGTATAGCCTTTTGTAGTAGGATCTGATGATGTTTTGGATTTCCTCAGGTTCTGTTGTTATGTCTTCTTTTTCATTTCTGATTTTGTTAATTAGAATACTGTCCCTCTGCCCTCTAGTTAGTCTGGCTAAGGGTTTATCTATCTTGTTGATTTTCTCAAAGAACCAGCTCCTGGTTTGGTTGATTCTTTGAATAGTTCTTTTTGTTTCCACTTGGGTGATTTCAGCCCTAAGGTTGATTATTTCCCTCAGTCTACTCCAATTGGGTTAATTTGCTTCCTTTTGTTATAGAGGTTTTAAGTGTGCTGTCAGGCTGCTAGTGTATGTTCTCTCTAGTTTCTTTTTGGAGGCACTCAGAGCTATGAATTTTCCTCTTAGAAATGCTTTCATTGTGTTCCATATATTTGGGTATGTTGTGGCTTCATTTTCATTAAACTCTAGGAAGTCTTTAATTTCTTTCTTTATTTCTTCCTTGACTAAGGTATTATTGAGTAAAGTGTTCTAAAGCTTCCACGTGAATCTTGGCTTTCTATTATTTATGTTTTTATTGAAGATCAGCCTTTGTCTATGGTGATCTGATAGGATGCATTGTATAATTTCGATATTTTTGTATCTGTGGAGGCTTATTTTGTGGCCAATTATATGGTCAATTTTGGAGGAGGTACCATGAGGTGCTGAGCAGATATATCCTTTTCTTTTAGGATAAAATGTTCTGTAGATATCTGTTAAAAACATTTGTTTCATAATTTCTGTTAGTTTCAATATGTCTCTGTTTAGTTTCTTTTTTTAGGATCTGTTCATTGATGAGAGTTGAGTGGTGAAGTCTCCCACTATTATTGTGTGAGGTGCAATGTGTGCTTTGAGCTTTACTAAAGTTTCTTTAATGAATGTGGATGTCCTTGCATTTCGAGCATAGATATTCAGAATTGAGAGTTCATCTTGATAGATTTTACCTTTCATGAGTATGAAGTGCCACTCTTTTTCTTTTTTGATAACTTTGGGTTGAAAGTCAATTTTATTCGATATTAGAAAGGATACTCCAGCTTGATTCTTCAGACCATTTGCTTAAAAAATTGTTTTCCAGCCTTTCACTCTGAGGTAGTGTATGTCTTATTCCCTGAGGTGGGTGTCCTGTAAGCAGCAAAATGTTGGGTCCTGTTTGTATAGCCAGTCTATTAGTTTATGTCTTTTTGGGGGAATTGAGTCCATTGATATTAAGAGATATTAAAGAAAAGTAATTGTTGCATCCTGTCATTTTTGTTGTTATAGTTGGGATTCTGTTCTTGTGGCTGTCTTCATTTGGTTTGTTGAAAGATTACTCTCTTGCTTTTTCTAGGGTGTAGTTTCTGTCCTTGTGTTAGTGTTTTCCAGTTATTGTCCTTTGAAAGGCTGGATTTGTGGAAAGATATTGTGTGAATTTGGTTTTGTCATAGAGTACTTTGGTTTCTCCATCTATGGTAATTAAAAGTTTTGTTGGGTATAGCAGGCTGGGCTGGCATTTGTGTTCTCTTAGGGTCTGTATGACATTTGTCCAGGATCTTGTGGCTTTCATAGTCTTGGGTGAGAAGTCTGGTGTAACTCTAATAGGCCTGCCTTTATATGTTACTTGACCTTTTTCTCTAAGTGCTTTTAATATTCTGTCTTTATTTAGTGCATTTGTTGTTCTGATTATTATGTGTCGGGAGGAATTTCTTTTCTGGTCCAGTCTATTTGGTGTTCTGTAGGCTTCTTGTATGTTCATGGGCATCTCTTTCTTTAGGTTTGTGAAGTTTTCTTCTATAATTTTGTTGAAGATATTTGCTGGCCCTTTACCTTGAAAATCTTCATTCTCATCTACCCCTATTATCTGTAGGTTTGGCCTTCTCATTGTGTCCTTGATTTTCTGGATAACTTGAGTTAGGATCTTTTGCATTTTGCATTTTCTTTTATTGTTGTGCCCATATTCTCTATGGAATCTTCTGCACCTGAGATTCTCTCTTTCATCTCTTTTATTCTGTTGCTGATGCTCACATCTATGGTTCCTGATTTCTTTCCTAGGGTTTCTATATCCAGAGTTGTCTCACTTTGGGTTTTCTTTATTATTTCTACTTCCCTTTTTAGGTCTTTGATGGTTTTGTTCAATTCCATCACCTGTTTGGTTGTGTTTTCCGGTAATTCTTTAAGGGCTTTTTGTGTTTCCTCTTTAAGNTACTTCTCCTTCAGTTTGGCAGCCTTCTTCTCATAGGGCTGCTTGTCATCCGCTGCAGTGTTGTTCCACATCTCTCCTAGTTTCTTTGCAACATCACCAATAGATAAGCCAGGATGCTCGCCTTTGATTTTGGGGCGGTACTCAGAACAGAACAAGAAGAAGGCCGAAGGAGGCCTCTTGGGTGCATTGGGGTCCTTGAACTTCTTTTTGGTCTCCCCTTTGGGGGTGTGTGTAGGTTTTCATTTCTCTTTCATAACGAGCCTTGTCAGCCTTTGCCATATCTTCAAATTTCCCCTTTTCTTTTTTTTTTTCCTCTCTTTATTAGATATTTTCTTCATTTACATTTCACATGTTATCCAGAAATTTTCCCTTACCCTCCCGCGTCCCCGCCCTGCTCCCCTACCCACCCCCTCCCACATCAGCTCAAGCTTTTAAAAGTAAAGTATTAAATCTTCATAATGTTATTTAGTCTATGATCAAACAATGGGTAGAATGGTCGATGAATTTGTTCAAATAGTACTCAACATTCTAGACAGTGTGGTGGGGTTCTTAAAAGAGATGATTTGGGTGGTCTTTTTAATTTTTTTATTTCACTACCCAGAATATGTTAAGGACAAAGGAATAGATGCGCAATGATAGCACTGTAGCTCATGCTCATTTTCATCTCATTTACACCTTTCTCACATCATTTGAACAGGTTTGCTTTTTTGTTTTGTTTTGTGGTTTGCTGCTGCTGCTGTTGTTGTGTTTTGTTTTCTTTTTTATAGTTAACCAGGGACACAAATTGCCTTTTTGTGATAAAGCTCACCACATCATTAAATGGGAGGACCACATCTTCAATTATCAGCTGGGTAGTTTGAAGGTCTGTATAGAATGAACCTGCCATTATCTGATATTTTAATGGCATCATTCAGGGGAAGAGATTACTGAAAAGTGTTATTAACATAAAAAATAGCTCTTTTACTCCATTTTAAAAATAGGATACCAAATACATTTTAACTATTAGGAACAAAATAGAAAAAATGACTCAATTAATTCTCAGCAGCAAATGTAGAGGGTCTTAATGAAAGGGGAGCATGATAGAAGATCACAAGGAAGGAAGACAGTAAACTTTTGATGCCATTTTTGGCACATTTTCTGTGTAAGTAATGTTTCATTTCCTGTATCCTCCCTAGTACTTCCTGGCCTTCTTAGGTGACAAGCTAATACATTATACTACACAGTGCCAGTGACTAATAATACATTTAATATTCTTCTACTCTAGAGAATATTTGCATTAAATGGAGACTCTAGATGCCTAATATAAAATAACACATCTCTTATAGAAGAATTTCTATAATTTGGCTAGCTCAATGGGAATATATATATATATATATATATATATATATATATATATATATGATGAAGCCATTGAATGTTTTTTTAAAATCACCCTTTGCTGGCTGATATCTGTTCTGCATATATATAAATAGTGCATAGAATAATAATCATTGCCTATGCTATGCTAGAATCATCACTTTTGTATTAGCATATATTCATTGTATAAAACAGTGGCTTTGATTATACTTCAAATAACATATATAATATATTTGATCATATTCATTCTAAATCTTAACCTTATATCTACTGGTAAGTATAGCTACTGCCCTCCATTAAGGAAGCTTCTTTTTACAGCAAATGAAGATGATTTTGTTTCTGTAGCCATTTCTAAGAGAGACTTTTACATCAGGCTTCCTGGTATTTTAGCTCTCATTTTTTTTTCTGTCCACCCATTCACATTGTTTCCTGATCTATAAATGCAGAAGCCATAGTTGAACTCATTGAGCCGGGGTTGTACACAATCTCTTGATGTCTGCATTGCTTTTGGTTGTGAAGGAATAGACTATTTTTTAAAACATTCCATGCCTATTTCTTTTTCCACCCTCTCTTCACTGATAGCTTTTAGTGTTTAATTACTGTTGATTAATTAGTTTTAGTATTTAATTAATTAATGTACTGTTTTCTGTCTCATTCTTCATTATGAACATTTTTGACATATATGTTAAATTATTTATTTTCTTATAGTAATGTCTCTTTTGAATGTTCTAACACTTAGTATTGATCTCATTGAATGCTTGTAATAATTCTTTCAAAGGAATTTTCATTATCAAGTTGTTTTGAGAAATCCTGGGTTTTGAGAAATGGAAAATAAATGATTTCTGTATTTAACGTAGTAACTACACATTGTTAATCTCCAATGAAACGATAGCCTTTTCCACCTTTGACTTTGATTTTTTTAAAAAGAGAATCTCAAGACAAATATATTATAGAACATGTTTCAACATGATTGACATTGATAACTTAGTCAATACCACAACTTGGATGGAGTAACAGGCATAATTTGGAAGTCACAGTAAGTGGTAGCAAATTGAATGTTCAGAAGTGTCTTTTCATTTCGCTTGTGCTTAGTATCCAAATGTTTCCTATTTATTTTCCTTTATACATAAACCTTCATCTCCTGATATAGTTTGCATGTTTTATGTCTCTATATAAATCAAGTATTAAAAGAATGGCTTCCAGGTTGTGATATGGGTGGAAACTTTAGTAGGTAAGGCCTTATTGAAGGTCATTAAGTTATTGGATCTTTAACCTTGAACATTATTGTAAGACTGTGGCCTGAAACAGTACCAAATTCTGTAAAAGATACAGGTGTAGGAGAATTCTTTATATATTGGTGGTAATGAAAACAAGGCACCATCTCTCAAGAGAAATAAAAATTAAAGATG
>CACVCL010032938.1:0-11827 GCA_902729485.2 Mus minutoides | reverse complement strand
CTAGTTGGCCATCAGTGGGAAGAGAGGCCCCTTGGTTATGCAGACTTTATATGCCCCAATACAGGGGAACGCAGGGGCCAAGGGGTGGGAGCGGGTGGGTAGGGGAGCAGGGCCGGGAGGGGGGAGGATATAGGGAACTAGCTGGATAACACTTGAAATGTAAATGAAGAAAATATCTAATAAAAGTAGAAAAAAAATAATTTAAAATATCATGCATGGAAAAGGAGGACTTGTATCCATAAATATATTGGATCTGCTTCTAATTTATTTATTTTAATTAAAACCTATTAAACAGTATGATATTAAAAAAAAAAAAAGTTGCCCTAGGTTAAGCTGATGTGATGTCAGCCTGGTAGATTTATGGGGGTGCCACATAACAAACAGTAGAATAATGAAGGCGATAAATAGAAATGTATGTAGCTTTTACAGCTGTGCTTGGAGCATAGGAAGGAGCTTCAAGCCACATAAATGTGTAGGCTTGAGTCACAGATATCAGGTGTTGAGGATCATCTAGTATGCTTGAGGCAGACCAGCATCTAACATCTCCGACTCTTCATTTTTGAAAGGGTAGATTTCCTTTTAAAATCTAGAAGAGATAGGGCCATAGAGGAAACATGAGTGCTTTTGGATCTGCTGAGGTTATTTGCTGTATTTACCAGTGAGAGTTAGAAGTTCAAAGTTCCTCAGATGATGGTTTCAGGTTGCTTTTTTTTTTTCTTTTTAGTGAAGAGATGAAAAAAACATTCTTCAGTAACTCTTGAAAAACCCTAAAGCCACAGGATTAGAGAAAAAATGTAAAGGTTTGAAGAATTTTGTTCACAATGTGATGATCTTATTATTAGTATACACTATGGATTATGTTCAGTAAAAATTTATTTTTTACTCAAGAACTAACAACCTCTGTGTATTGGAAAATAATGGAGAAATGTTTGTAACATTATCTATGTTAATTTGTTTCCTGGGTAGTTTTTTTTCTTTTTTTCCAGATTCCCCTTGGTTCTAATTTGACTTTAATAAGTCTATGAGCTAGAACTGTAGAAGGTCCAACTCCTCCCTCCCCTCTCTCCCATTTTAGCATATTTTTTTTCTTTCTCCATCAGTAGAACACACTGACTCATACAAAATTTCTACTATCATCAAAAATGAAGCTGGTCATTATTTGTACACTCATTTTTACTTAAAATGCATGTGAATTTGCATGTATACAGTGTATGTATGTATGTATGTATGTATGTATGTATGTATGTATGTGTGTATGTTTGTATGTATCTGTATGTATCTATGTATTTATCAAATGTCTACCCACCCATCTATATTTAAGTACTTTTCTATATTATACGTAGCTCTTTATACTTCTTGCAACTAGTTGACATGGCAAGAATATCTAGTGAATATAATGGCCTTTGCTTCTATCAATTCATCTACTCAAATCTTACCATATGTAAGAAAGTTGAAATTCTATGTTCAGATAGTATCTTCTAATGGGGTTTCATATTCTAGTATCATCACCATCAAGAAACTCAAGGTGCAAACTCCAATGTTTTCAACACAGGCAAAATGAATTCACTACCAACATTGTCCTGTCACGTTGTTATAAGGTCAGAGTATTACATAGCATGCCACTTCACTGCCACTGCCACTGAATTTTCATAGTTGCATGGTAGAGCAACTAGGTTTTTTGTTTTTTGTCTTTGTTGGTTTGTTTTGTTTTCTTTGTTTTTTTTTTTTTTAATTTGTCTTTCATCTATCAAAGTATGATTTCAGGAGTTTCAGAGTTTTATTATTACTGATAGGACTTAGTAAATGCTGCATGTATCTGCCTCTTCACGTACATTAAATAAATATATATTGTTACCCAAATGGATTATTCTTAGCAAACAGTTGCCATCTTTTTTTGTATGGCTATACAATGCTTTATTTAAGAATAAGTATGGAGGCAGAGGCAGGCGGATCTCTGAGTTCGAGACCAGCCTGGACTACAGAGTGAGTTCCAGGACAGCCAAGGCTGCATAGAGAAACCCTGTCTCAAAACAAAAACAAAAACAAACAAACAAAAAAAGAATAATTTTTGTAATGTAGCTCATATATCTAATTTCTTTTTTCCATTCTTTTCTTTTTATTGGGTATTTTCTTTATTTATATTTCAAATGTTATACCCTTTTCTAGTTTCCCCTCCAAACCCCTCTATCTCCTCCCCCCTCCCCCGGCTCCCCAACCCACCCACTCCCACTTCCTGGCTCTGGCATTCCCCTATATTGGGGCATAGAATCTTCACAGAACCAAGGGCCTCTCCTCCCATTGATGACCAACTAGGCCATCCTCTGCTACATATGCAGCTAGAACCATGTGTCCTACCATGTGTTTTCTTTGGTTGGTGGTTTAGTCCCAGGGAGCTCTTGGGGTACTGGTTAATTCATGTTGTTCCTCCTATGTGGCTGCATACCCCTTCAGCTGCTTGGGTACTTTCTCTAGCTCCAGTTTACTTAAAACTATCATTTTGCATTAGCTTCTATTCCTGAAGATACTTTGTGATAAATAACTCTAGAAGTAAGGATGCTTAAATTATTTTAATTGAAATGAATAGTTTTCCCTTTTTATTGTCATTTTTCATAACTCAAACAAAACTATATATATAAGATGGACTAAATTCAACGTTACTTATAAGCATAGACTCTTTTTCTTTACCTATAAGATCTGTTAATCTTATTTACTTCCTTATGGTCTCTGGATAAGATCCATATACTCCATTAAATTTTTATAAAATATGGGTATTCTGCTGAAACATGGTAATTAATTTGTGCAGTTTAAATATAAAGTTAGCATATTGTTGCACCGTTTTCTGGAAGAAAGCCCCTGTGCATTAGGAGGGCTAATTAAAACACCATGCCAATGTCTTACAACTCAAAAGCCACAAAACTTCCCTACCAACACATTTTCTCCTTCACTCTCAGTATATTAATGGGCTACCTTTAATGCCAAAAGGTCTATCCCTTTGATGTGACTGTAGAAATAACATCACCAAAGGCTAGAACATGGTTGAAATAGCTTAGAAATGAAGGAGGTGAACAAAAGAGGCCATACATGTAGAGTAGATACGAAGCACCACCGCAGCTAATGGCTGGATAGTTAGAAATTCCATTCGTCACATCAATGTACATTTCCTGCCATCTCTAACGGTGATGCTTCCATTAGAGGCTTATTCATTTACCAAGTTTAAGGTGTCCATCAATTTAAAGTGGTTTCATTAATCTCTTTATGTTTATTGCTTGACAGAAAGCACCATAGTCTCTCCCATAGCCACATGCTCAGTTTATCATAAATCAGTGTATGTACAAATTCTCACAGTTCCTTTTGGATGATTATTTGGTTTCACTGTGGTATTATTGAGATGGGTAGTAGGAGGTTCTCATTAGATACTTTGAGCTTGATATCTAAAGCACCTAACCAAGGAATGCAGCAAGAAGTTCCAACTCTTTTCTGAGCTAGGTTACTTATGGAGCAAATCACAGTATCATGAATATTTGCAAAGCAATGAATAAATGTCACTTTAAAGTCTATTATTTTTCTACCTCAAGTGTTATCTACACTGGTTTTGTATGCAAACCTGAAAATTAAAATAAAATATCTTGTGCTTCTTTGACATTTGTTAAAACTAAATGGGCTCAATTTTATCTTCATACAAATGCACTTCCCTGTTATAACCCAGCAGATAGTCTTCTAGGCAGATAATCCCTCATATTACAGGGAACAGATATTATATATCCTTATGTATGAGTAGAAGTCTTTTGTTGAATGGTAGCCCATGTAGACATTCAAACATGTCCTTTATACATCTTCTACTGAGGAAAAAAAATTCACTTCACTCTTTGTATACTAAAATCAGTATATGAAACCTACTGTATAGGCAATCTGTTCCACTGAGCCTCAGGTGGTTTATTTTGCTTCAGTGTACAGCCCCATGATGTTCTCCATGGGTACCAACTTCTATCCCCAGAGAGTTTGTGAAAGTGACATGTAGTATTTGCTGCTAATATTGGAGTTGCCTAAGTAGAAATGCCATCTTTTGTCAGGAAAGAACTGATTCAACCATGTAAAGAGAAAACCAGGAAGTAGCTAGCCATAGGTGGCTTATAAAAGTCTGACATATTCCTGAGTGTCTCTATATAGCCACATGCATTTATGATATAGTGTTTACATTCAGGAAGTGAAGGCTAAGACAGGGTTGGAATTGCTTTTCCATGTCATGAAGAACAAACTTAATCCTCTCTCCCAAGAGCTCTGGGTATAATGACTATTCCTTGGAACCTATAAGTCTGCTTACTTATTTGGTAATGGGGGCACCACAGATGTGACTAAACCTGAATAATCAAGTGATTACAATCTAATCACTAAGCTCCTTAAAAATGTTAAAACAGATACATGAAGCATGCAGCCCTAGAGGTGACAAAGTATGAGGAACTGGGTTATCCCTCTTACTTTCTAGCAAGGGAATAACATTGCTAGAAATTTGAGTCCAGTCCAATGGTTCTAGGCTGGATTTTGATGACAGAACCTTTATATTGTGTTGCTTTTTGAGAGCCTTGTTATAACCCAGGCTTGTCTTGAGCTGCAACCCTTCTGCTTCAGGTCTCCAAGTCCTGGAATTGCATGTACCAGCATGCCAAGTTCTCACATGCAGATTTAAAAGTAATAAGTAAACACATCTTTTCTCATAGTCCATATAAACTAATTCATAGAAAACAAAACTCATTAAAATATTTGTATTCCTTAACAAGATTTCAAGACATAAACTATACAAGGTATAGAATATATAAAGATATTTAAGTTAGAAAGTGAAAAAAAGGAAATTTATTACAATATACTGACAATAAAACAATATGAAAAAGTAGTTAATTAGTAAAGTTATGATTAAAGTGGAAATATTCTGTAATATGCCTTAGAGATCCAGTAGAATTCCTATCAAAAATTTGAATGGTATTTGTTTTTCAGTGTGGGAGTAACAAAAGGGCATGTATATGAATAATTACAGACAAGAGATACATACTTACATTTATGATTGATCAATAATTTGACAGGAGAACAAAGATAATGCAACAAATCATAATGAGTCTTTGTTCAGTAAACGATGTCAAATAGTAAGATAATCTGCACCCTAATGAGATGAGAGTGCTGTCAAACTGTATGCAAAACTCATAGTTTGTAACTGAACTCACCAAAGGAATATGAAGTTACAGTGTGATTAACAAATTAAAATTGAAACTGGCATGGCTACTCATGATTTCAATGCTTGCAAATCCAACTTCTTAGGATCGCCTCAAGCTGAACTTAAGAACCTGTGTAAGGACTTTCTCATGCACAGAAAGCAGAAGGGCTTGTATAATACTATGTTGGAGAGCCAGACCCTTTCAGAAAAATGTTCAGAACTGGCAGATTTTCAGCTGATACTGGCCTGGTGTCTGTCTGCAGCATTTGACTAAGAACACACTCCATCCACCGTTAAGTAAAGTAGTTGGCCAGTAACCAGATGCTATATGATCTAGTCTGAACTGGAAAGCCAGTAATATTATTAAAGACTCATCATGTTTTCCTTTGTTTCTTTAAGGCTTTTGGACTGCCACATTCCCGACATTTTTCTATTATGTATAATAGCTTTCAAGAGGGCATTTGTAGTGTGTGTGTGTGTGTGTGTGTGTGTGTGTGTGTGTGTGTGTGTGTGTGTGTGTGTGTGTGTCTGTGTGTGCATTCAGGAGTGCATGTGTATGTGCATGCATGCATATATGTATATATATGTTCATGTATGTGAAGATGCATGTTTGGCGTATATGTGTGTGTCGGGGGTACACCTGAGTGCTCACCTATACAGAGACCAGAGGTTGATATGAGGATATCTTACTCAATTGACTCCTTACTTAACTTCTTCGATATGGAATCTCTGTCTCTTACTGAGCCTGAAATGTACCATTTTGGCAACATTGACTGTCCAGCAAGTCTGCTGTCCCCTGGTCTCCACCTGTTGAGCACTGCATTTACAAATATGTGCCACCGTGCCAGGACATTGGAAGAGTTAGTTGGAGGCTGAACTCAGCTTCTTATATTGAAATGGTAGGGACTTTATCCACCAAGCCATCTACCCAGCCTTGCACTGTTTTCATTCCTATACAAAACTCAATCTTTAATATTTCTACTTTCATGGTTTTTCTTTTTTTCCCTCATGGCGACAGTAACTTAAGCTTATTACCACAGAGACTGCATTTATTTAGCTTTTGTTACTGATAGTGATACTGTATTGGAATCTTGCTTCAAGCAAGAGATTATAAAAATAGTGATGTAAAGAATAAATGTACAAGTAAATTACATTAAGAGATTGTTAATTTTATTTAGGTGTGCTATCATTACAGTGGCACATGTTTTGACACAGTTTACAGAGATAGTGATGTGTACAGACAACAGAAAATATTTCATAATGTTTGTCATTGAGCTGTACTTTATTATGATCTACATAAATATATGGATATCAATGTAAAAGAATAAGCAAAAGTTCATAAAGTTTAAATTTTTGAAATAAGTACATTGAGTTTATAAGGTATTTTAACTGCCTTAGTATATTCAAATTTTAAATAAAAAGGTTTCAATTTTTAGGAACATCACATCTTTTTATCATTATTATTATTATATCATTATTGTAATTATTTAATTTTTTTTTACAGTCCAGTCATTATCCCTCTCTCAGTCCACCCTCCAACTGTTCCTTATCCCATTACTCCTCTCCTGTCTCCAAGAGGATATCCCCAAACTCCCACATCCCACCAGACTTCCCCCCTCACTGAGACCTCAAGTCTCAAGAGTTAGATGCATCTTCTCTTACTGAGGCCAGAGCAATCCTCTGCTGTATATGTGCTGGGGGCCTCATAACAGCTGGTATATGCTTCCTGGTTGGTTATTCGGCATCTGAGATATCTCGGGGTCCAGGTTAGTTGTCTTCCTATGAGTCCCCCTCTTCCTCAGCTTCTTCCAGCATTCCTCCAGTTCAAACACAGGGTTCCCCAGCTTCTGTCCATTGGTTGGGTGTAAGTATTTGCATCTGGCTCTTTCAGCTGCTTGTTGGGCCTCTTGGGGGGTAGACATGCTAGGCTCCTGTCTGTAAGCACACCACAGACAGCATTAATAGTATCAGACCTTGGGGCGTCCCCTTGATCTGGATACAAATTTCCCGTCACTGGGCCTCCTTTCCATCAGGCTCTTCTCCATTTTTGCCCCTGCAGTTCTTTTAGATGGGTACAATTCTGGCTCAGATTTTTGACTATGGGATGGCAACTCTATCCCTCCACTTCATGCCTTGTCTTTCTGCTGGAGGTAGACTCTACAAAGTCATATATGCTATTGAGAAAGTCAATAAACAGCATTGTAGGCATATGTCATTAAGTGAATGTCTGTATCCTTCATGTGCTGAAAATCTAACCCCCAAAAGTGATGGGATGTAGAGCTGGGGTCTGGATGATGATTAGGTCCTGAAATGAGAGTGGATAAATTAGTCGATCTGTAAGAAGAGACCTAAGAGTTTCCTCTCTTCTCTTAGCCTCCATGGAAGACACAACGAAAACTGGTCATCTGCAAGTAAGGAAAGAATGCTTTTACCAGACCCAAGATGGCCTGGTAACTTGACTTTGCAGTTAGACAATCTAAGTGACATTGTAAAGAGGATAGGTTATGGAGGTGTTCAAAGGGAGCATCTCTAGGACATGAAATTTATATATGAAAATATGCTGTCATATATCATCTCATAGACACACTTTCAGAAATGTATTACCTATGACTCCTAGAATTAATTTATGTAAAATTATTTTTAATTTTTTGTGCTTGCTACTGATACTCTCATAAATTTTTTGTATATTAGACTAAATCACCCTTCAAGTCTTTAAAAAAAATCAAAGTACATTCTTTATCTACATAGTATGAGTCCACTTCAGAGTTCACTATTGTATAGAACCTATTTTTATATTTTTCTATAAATTATATAATTATATAAATATGTCTGAATACATTTAATAAACAAATATATTTTATTTCTTATTGGAGTTTGTCCAGTGCTACTGGATACATATTCAATAACAACAATATCTATTAAGTTACTTAATTATAGAAAGAAAATGACTGGGGTTTTATTTTAATAAAATTCTACAGTATTAAACATATTAAGAGATATAATTTTTATTATAATAAAATTCGATCTCTTTATTAATCACTGAATATCTGACAAAGGAATTTTTTTTTTAAAATAATCATGCGCCATCACTTTGTGGAATTGCTTTTGGTCTATTGCCCTGTTACTGCAATTGGAACCTGACATTTTCCATGACAAGCCTTATTAATTTATAGGATTTTTAGTCCTTCGCCTAGCATCTGTTCTAAACGCATTGCAGTAGAAGGACCAAAGGGTTGGAGGGAAGTGTAGAAGGGAATAGTTTAATGCACTTAAGAAGAGAAAGTGATACTGCAGAACCAGAAGAAATCCCATGAATTTGAATAATAGATGGCAAGAATTCTGGAGTTCTTTAGAAAACTACTGTCCCCTTAATAGGACTTGACACCTGGAAGGGACCTTCACAGATATCTGGCATTACCTTACCTTCAACAGAACCTCAAATGAAGCACTTTAGACACAAGAAGAAATGCATTAAAATCTCTCAGCAAGAAGACATTCATTAAGATCTCCCAGTGGGCCACTTATCCTTTGGGAAATTACATTCAGTTAAGTTTCTGATAATACAGAAATGGTGTGATCTTCCTGGAATGCGGCTGATGAATGCCAGCCATTTATGTTGGGTAAATGTGCATGCATGCGTGTGTGTGTGTGTGTGTGTGTGTGTGTGTGTGTGTGTGTGTGTGTAATACCACCCTAGTATTCTCCACTTCATTCACATGCCTGTGTCTCTCTGTAAAGATGTGCGAGAGCAAATCCTAAGAGAGAATGGATCCTCTTTCTGCTTTTAGGTGCTGACCTCACTTCTCTGTAGAAGCCAGAGGCCCATAAGCTTCTGGTGTGTCTCCTGTCCTGACCTCACATTTACCTACTAAGCCATCTCTTCAAGGCCGTTCACGCATGCTTTGAAAGAAAATGCATTTAGGATGGAGCTCACAAGAAGTGTCTCGGTGGACTATTTTCCTTCAGCAGAGTGAGAAAGATCAGAGAGAAAAATGATATCTATGTACTAATCAGTACCCTAGCCTAGCTTAGTTTCTGTTTTAAGAGATTAAATATATGGATGATGATATATAATACAAGTATTTACTTAATGCCTGTCAATTTCAGTCTCCTTATTTGGAAAACAGTAATACTACCCCTGCTAGAAGGTTATTTGAATGGCTAAATTAATTTTTGTTCCATGTCAGGAACATAACTGAAGTGATTATCAAGTATTGGCTTTGGCTTTTGTTATTATCCCTGATACACTTTCACTCCTACAGTGTTGGCTGGTAGGACTGACTCCATGTTCTCTATGCCTGTGTGTGTGATTAGAGCAGTTCTTGAACACCGAAACAGAATGAGAATGCTTTGTGCTTCAAATAGAGGCTATGGTGGATCTACATGGATAAAAAGCAGCTTGAGAAAGTCACTGTGTCCATGAGGCTGAATCCTGGGAACTAGCAGCCCACCCTTAGAATGGAGATGAAATCTGTCAGAATGGCATGGCGCAAGTGCCCTAATGGATTGGCCATAGTGACAGGTGTTGGCCAGTCTCTCTGAAAAGGATCTGTTCCTCCAATTAGCTAAAGAGAACACCAAGTCCAGTTCTGAGAAGACAGTCACATGGTGTTGCTCCCAGACTCCAGCTTGTCTGTTACTTGAGTCACAAAAATACAACTTGCTTCACAGAGAATGTTGTTTATCTCTCTTGTTTTCAGGTTATGATTATTCTGTTTTAATTGACACATACTATTTATGGAAGATAGTTATGAAATATATAGTATAGTAATTTAATGCATGCTATGATCTCTATGTGCATGTGTGTGTGTGAGAGAGAGAAAGTGGGTATGTATATCTATGACACATGAGTGGAGGTCATAGGACAAGCTCTGCCATCAGTCTTTATTTTCCACTAGTTTTGATTCAGGCTCTCTCTTTTATTTGCTTGTCCCATTTACACCAGAGTACTTGGCTCATAGGCTTCCGGGGGTTTTCTTTTCTCTGCTTCTCAACTTGATTAGCATAGTGATTACAGATGTGCACCACCACATGTAGTTTTGTGCAGGTTCTGAGGATTTGAACCCAAGACCTTATACTTGTTCAGCAAATACTTTACTCACCAAACTATTTCTCCAGTCCTGCCTAAAATATTTTATATGCTTAATATATCTTCCAAGTGTGAAGACAAGTTGAGGTTGTATATTTTTATTGGTCATTTTATTTACATTTCAAATGTTGTCCCCCTTCCTGGTCTCCCCTTACCTAACCTCCATGCCACCCCCCTTCCCCTTTGCCTCTAAGAGGGTGCTCTTCCACCTACCAACCCACTCCCTCCTCAGTGTTCTCACATCTTCCTGTGTTGGGGCATCAAGCCTCTACAGGACTAGAGGCCTCTTCTCCCATTGATGCCAGATAAGGCAATCCTCTGCTACATATCTAGCTGGAGTCATGGATCTATTCATGTATACTTTTTGGTTGGTGGTTTAGTCCCTTGAAGCTCTGTTGTGGTGGGGGTGGAGTTCCAGTTAGTTGATACTGTTGTTCTTCCTATGGGGTTGGAATCCCCTTCAGCTCCTTCAGTTTCCCCCCTGACTCTTCTATTGGGGTTTTCAGGCTCAGTTCAAATGCTTGGCTGTGAGTATCTGCATCTGTCTTAGATGCTGGCTGAACCTCTCAGATGACTGCCATACTAGGCTCCTCTCTGGGAGCACTTGTTGGCATTAGCAATAGTGTCTGCAGATGGGATTAACCACAAGGTGGGACAGTCTCTGGATGACCGTTCCTTCTGTCTCTGGTCCTGCATTTACCTATGTGTTCTTTTGGGTCTGGGTTACCATACATAGGATGATATCCATCCATTTGCCTGCAAATTTCATGAAGTAATTTTTTTTTAATCCATTCTTCTGTTGAGGGACACCTGGGTCCTTTTCAGCTTCTGGCTATTGTAAATAAAGCTGCTATGAACATAGTGGACAATGTGTCCTTGTTATATGTTGGAGCATCTTTTGGGTATATGACCATGGGTGGTATAGCTGTGTCCTGAGGTAATACAATGTCCAATTTTCTGAGGAACCTACAGACTGACTTCCAGAGTGGTTGTACAAGCTTGCAATTCCACCAGCAATGGAGGAATGTTCCTCTTTCTTCACATCCTCACCAGCATCTATCACCTGAATTTTTGATCTTAGCCATTCTGACTGGTGTGAGGTGGACTCTCAGAGTTGTTTTGATTTGCATTTCCCTGATGACTAAGGATGTTGAACATTTCTTTAAGTGCTTCTCAGCCATTCGAGATTTCTCAGTTAAGAATTCTTTGTTTATCCCATAATCAGTCATTAAACTCAGACACTATGGCATAGGACTGCTAGTGCCTACTTAAGGGACCCTGATATAGCTGTCTCGTACAGAAGTGGATGCTCATAATCATCTATAAGAGGGAACAAAGGGCCCACAATGGAGAAGCTAAAGATAGAACCCCAGGAGCTGAAGGGGTCTGCAACCCTAGAAGAGGATCAACAATATGAACTAACCAGAACCCCCAGAACTCGTGTCTCTAGCTCCATATGTAGCAGAAGATGGCCTAGTCGGTCATCATTGGGAAGAGAGGCCCCTTGGTACTGCAATCTTTATATGCCCCAATAC